>PVIY010032695.1:0-28762 GCA_004026745.1 Myrmecophaga tridactyla
TTGATGACCTCTGACTCAGATATATCGCATGCCAGAATCTCTAACTGACAATTCACTCAGTGCAGGCGATCAGAAAGTACTTCATTTTCATCTGTGCAAGGGGCATACCTTTTTCTAGTTTTAATTCCTCCTCTAGATGGTGGGCTATTGATTTTGCTACCTGTTCTGTCTCTGTGGTCATACATAAGACTCCTAAAGTCGGGTAGGCTATGGCTACCACCATTTGGCATTCTTTTTTCTTTTTTTGCTAAATTTTATTTGTCCTGTTGTCTGTCACAAAACAGTTGGCAACACCACCAGAGGTTTCAGGGGATACTCATACTCTAACAGTAGTTCCCATTCATCCAGGAGGGTACCAACCACTCCCCATCTGGACAATGTGGGCCAATTTGGGATTTTGGACTCTTCCTTCCCAGAACACATGCCTGTTATGGGCAGTGGCTCTTTGACCTCCTGGCTGGCTCACCAATTGTTCCAACCAAGCTTTTGAAGGGCACAGGTCAGTACAGCCCCAAGACCAAAGAACATGTTAGTTACAAAGTCAGATGTGGACTTTCTTAAGACTTATCAACAGGAGAAGAATTTTCCTGGTGATGTCTGCTCAGAAAAATGGAATTCAGTGCTCCACAAAGCAGAGAGTAACAAATAGGGCAATTTATAAGGGCTTAGGACAAGGACATTCAATAAGTTATGAGAACAGCATTTCATCATATTCTCATGACACAGAGATTTGGAGACTTTTTATCAACACTTCAATGGAGAGAAGTTTTAATAATGCATTAAAAATAAGTGGTTTATGGTATCATCAGTACATTCATTACTCCCAGAGGAAGTCTTTTGACATTCAACTACCTTCCTGGCCATGTAAATGGCTACATGCAGATAGTTACTCTCAATATGGAGGGGTCCTGGGGCCCTGGGTCTCCACAGTGACCAGGTACAGAAATGAAAACTCTTGTTGTTTCAAATATTTCTCCTTTGTTTTTCTATGATAATATTTGCATATAGACATAAGGCATATATGTTTGTTTTATTTCCTATCTTATTCTCTTATCATATAACATAAACTGTGTTAGCTCCATGTCATCATGATTAAATTATTAGATTTTGTGTGAAAGATTGAATATTACCTGAAGATTTTCACCATACCCTGGGAAGCATTAATGGCTGTCTGGTTGAATACAGGATAATTGAATATTGTTAGGTGGAAATACAATATATATTTTTTACCATAACATAACAGAAATTAAACGTACTTTAAGAAGCAGGGCATAGATTCTTAGATGAGAAGGGGTGGACTGTGATGGTTAAGTTCATGTCTCAACTTGTCCAGATTATGATGTCCAATTGTTTGATTAACACACTGGACTAATTGTAACAGTGAGGATATTGTATGGACTTAAATTATCAGTTATCTGATTGCTTCTATGGATGATTGCATCTACAATCAACTGAGGAGATTGTTTTCAACAATGTGTGAATTCCCATCCAACCAACTGAAGGCTTTAAAAAGAGAAATGATGACTTCAGCAATCAGAAGAGGGAATTTCCATCTGTACTTCATCCAACCAGCTTTTCTATCCATGGAAAACCTTCATTGAAGTTCCCTGATTATGGCCTGCCCTGTGGAATTTGGAGTTGACCATCCCCACAGTCATATGGGACAATTCTCTTAAAAATATCAGAATAGTTACAGTTCCCTCCTAATGGTTCTGTTTCCATAGAGGACACTGACTTAGAGAAAGTGATGTGTGGTGGTTTGAAGGTGCATGTATTCAGTAAAACATGTTCTTAAAGTTAATTCATTCTTTTGCATGTGAACCCATTTTAAGTTGGACCTTTTGATGAAGCAAATTCACTAAAGCTTTGATCAACCAGAATCAGAATGGGCCTGATGAAATGAAATTCAGATAAAGAGAGAGAAAGCAGCAGACAGAGCATCCTGAGGCTGAATTCAATGAAACCCCGAGGAGACATGAGATGCTATCAGGGGCCAACATGTGCCATGCCATATGCTATGCTAAGGGATCACTGTCAGTCAATCCAAGAATGCCACAGAGTTGCACATGGAGATGTGACACAATGAATGTAGGTTTGGCCTTTTATTGGATGGAAATGAGATACTTACCATTTAATGTAGGTCTTGGTGAGTTTACCAGAGTCTTTTTAAAAGGGAGACATTTTGGAGACAACATAGTTGATTCAATGCTGACAGAGACGTAGACATTTAGAGATGCATGGAGCACCAACAGAGCCAGCTGACACAGACAGGAATTTGCAGATGTAGAAAGAAAGCACCCCTAGTGAGTTGTTTGAAACCAGAAAACAAAGGGCCAGCAGACATGAGCCAAATGACTTCCCACCTGACAGAGGTGTTCTGGACACATTGGCCATTCTTGAGTAAAAGTATTTTTCCATGGATTCCTTGGTTTGAACATCTTGAAGGTGTTAGAACTGTAAACTTGTAACTTAATACATTCTAATTTTAGAACCCATCCCTTAGCTGGTATATTGCATCCCAGCAGCATTTAAAAAACTAATAGAGTAGTGAAACATAACAACATTTGGTGGTTTTTCCCATCTTTCTGGATTACCTACCACTCTTCTGCAACAGATAGTGAGGTTATCTAGGTCCCCTTGTGGCCAAGCCTGAGAAGTCATTTCTGAACTCTCCAGATAAATTCAAATTGATGTAGGTTTTCTTGAGCTAGTGGTATACTGAAAAAAAGTGTTAGTTAGGTATAATACATAATAGGAGCTCTCCAAACTAAGCTAAGTTACTGAGAAACATTGTAATATAATCTTTGGTTCTATTGTAATAGGGGAAACAACATCATTCAGTTCTAGATAATTGACTATCATTTCCCAATTACCATCATATTTCTTTGCTGGCCATAGAAGACTATTGAATGATCTTTGTGTTGGTCATAGGACCCCCACTTTGGCCCATTTTTGTGACACTGCACTGATTTTAGCATGTTCACCCAGAAGGTAATATTGTTTACTATGGGTGACCCTCCTGAATGAAGCCAGCTACACTGGGGACAAATGAACAACACTTGATTTCATTGCGCTGATGAAAGGCACAATTTACTGGTGATAATGGCAAGATCTAGGTCTTGTAACACATCTGCACCTAGTACATATTTGGGAAATAGATAGTACACTTTATGGAGGTGAGATGCATGATCTTTAATGTTAGGGTAATTTTCACTAACAATATGGCTTTTCCCCCATACCCATTTATCAACTTTATGGGCCCATTATGTCTGCAGTGATTCCCATTCATGACTGTACACTTTGATCCAGTATTGATAAGGGCTAAAATGTGCAGTTTGTCAGAGGCAAGTGGATTAATATCTTTCTGTGAGGCTTCCAATCACCACCTGTATTGCAGGCAATCAGAACTTTATCCCTAGTCTTTAGGGTTAGGGGTATCCACCCCATCATAAAAAACTTTTTTCCTCAGGGGTACTGTGAGAGTGATAATAGCTAGCACAGATTTTGACATAGACAGGTTGAAACATTTTCTCAGGCAGCTTTTGCAAGAGGCCTACTAATGTAACATTAGGTTGTTTATCTATTATTTCTATTGGAGTGCTTACAGAAATGAAAACAGTTTATAATTGTTTATGGGTTACACATATAGGCCCCTTCTTCTCCTCCCCTTGTGAGGTCTATTGGTTACTTTCCATATACCTTGAGTCCATATTATTTAAGTCTCACCCAACTCTACTATTGTCTCTGCCACCCTGTGAATGGTCTGGCCAAGTGGTGGGCTTAGAATAGCCATTAAAATCCCATACCTGGCTAAAGATGCAATGTGAAGAATTTTACTCTTATTACTGGTCATTAACAGCTCATCATAAGGTCAATGAAAGTGCTCAGCATATGCTACATGCTTCATTCCTAATTATATGACTATATTCTGTAATTCTTCCATAAATGACCTTCTGCCCATTGTGGATGGCATAGCACCTTCATTAGGCCAGATAAATCTTGCAGCTCAAATGCACAACACTAATGCATTTGGAATGCCATCTGGTCTTTGCCATGCCTGGTAAAGATGCTGATGAAGAGTGGTATGTGTAGCTATGCTAGTCATTTTTCCATTTCCATTCCTGAAACCATAATACCACATCCCTCTACTAAGTCCCACCACTTTAGTAGCCAAGTGCTATGCTCTCTTAGCCCTCCCATTTAGACTTTTCTGTTAATTTTACTAATTCTGCAGGGGTAGGCTCCCTTATTGTTGCTTGCTTCTGAACAGGACTATCTTCCTGCCAGCCATTGGGAATCCTGGTTGATTTTATTCATGTGATTATTATCAACCTTGTTTGTTTAGGCTTATTGCAATCTCTATTTCTTTTTCCCACAATCCCGCATCTGCATTCTCCAAGGATCTCATACCTTCATATCCCAGCCTTCACTCTGGATAATGCCTCAGACTTACTACCATTGCATCCTTAGTCCATGCATTTTTGCCTCTTTATATGCCATTATTTCTAGTTGTCCCTTTATGATTTGCACATTTTTGCTAATGCATCAGTGTTGTTGGACCATACTAATGTAATACCTTATTCTAGAGATAAAACTTCTTTGAATATCCTCACTTCAGCTTCCACTTTTGTCCTAAATTGCTAGCTGGCAGAATGTAATATACCATAAATGGAATGGCTTTTAAAAGGGGGAATGTAATATGATACAATTTTATAGTTCCAAAGCCATGAATATGTCCCAATCAAAGTAAGTCTATAGAAATGCCCAATATAAGACATGCAGGGAAAGCTACCTTGATTCAAGAAGGCCTATGAAGTTCAAGGTTTCTCTCTCATCTGAAAAGGCACATGGTGAACACAGTGGCATCTGCTGACTTTCTCTCCAGGTCTCTTGTTTCATGAAGCTCCCTGGGAAGTGTTTTCCTTGTTCTCCAAATGTTGCTGGCTGGTGGACTCTCTGCTTCTTTTGCCTATGCCAATCTGTCATCCTTCTCTGGTCTCTCAGAATCTTCAAAGGTCACTGGCTGGTGAACTCTGTGGTTCTCTCAGCCTTCTGGCTCTGTTTGTCTCTGCTGTGGCTTTCTTGTCATTCTCAAAAGGCATTCTCTCCAGAAATTGTCTCCTCTTTTAGAGGATCCCAGTAAACTAATCAAGAAAAACTTGGAATGGGTGGAGACTTGTCTCCATCTAATCAAGATTAATACCCATATTTGATTGAGTCACGTCTCCATGGAGATAATTTAATTAAAGTCTCCAACATAAAGTTCTGAATAGGGATTTAAAAGAAATGACTGTCTTTACAAAACGGGATTTTCTAAGGTACATGAATCCTTTAAAACCAGTACAACTTTCAACTGGCCTTCAGTAGCATATCTGACTGCTTGTAACAATGACCATACTTTGGAGCAAACTTTTCTTTTCCTTTTGCTTTCCATTTGCACCCCTGGTTTCCATTCCAAATAACATGCTGGCTGGCATTTTGGGGGCATTCCCATATTCACATACTGGGCTGAACTGTTCTAAAATAGGACTATTGCCCCCAAATACTATCGGTTGGCCAACCTGGGATACATCCCACTGACTGTGACATGGTGTCCATGAAATTCCATATCCCTCTGCTTGTTTCATTTTCAGTCTCCTGGCTGATTCTCCAATTGTCTGGCAGTGAACATACAGAAAAGTTTCCACCAGTGTTCATGGGCCCTTAAGACTGAAAAACAAAACAAATCACTCCATATAGCAAAATAGTAACTGTTTATTGGGGAGCACACATATTTGGAAGCTGCTTCTGTAAGTCTGCAGGACATTCAGAGTAGCCCTCCATGCTGCAGAATGGGTTACAGAGGGCTATACAGGCAAGGATAAGGAAGACAAAGAACCAAGTAAAGATTTGCAAAATCATAAACATGTCTCTTTGAAGTTACTGATATTGTAGCAGGAATGGCTCTAGTAGATATTGCTATATAGCTTAGGATTGTACTTTTTCCATGTAAGATGGTCTTATGGTAGGCAAGGGTCAGGGGAGAGGGCTTGTCTTATCCAGGAATTTATGGCTTCTCTGGTTTATAGCCTTATAACTCCTGCATTCCAATGTCACAGAATGGAAATCATTGGAACTTCTTATCCACTTCACCATCAGTTCCTTTACATTTTTGGTTACTATATATATATACTATAATTACTATATATACACACACACACACTAAGGAACTATATATACATATATGTATATATATACATACATACATATATATGTAGGATAACTTGCAGTAGTGGACTACAAAATGCATAAATTTTAATGCAAATCTATGAAATCATAAAGATAATAGCTCACATTTGTATAACAGTACACAGAGTTAGCAGAATAACTTCATCAAATTGAATGATTACATCTACATCAATTTACATACCACTCATTATAATCTTTAATTCTTCTGTCCAATAGATAAAGAAATTATTCTCATAATGTTGAAAATCATCACACCCCCAATGACTTATTCCAGTTAAGACACATCATCTGAGAAGAATATTTTGTCAATTTTATCATGAGAGATCTTATAACAGAGATCTTTATTTAGGTGAAAAGTGAAGATAATAAGTATATAATGTTATTTTTCCAGCAGATCATCTAAAATTGTGGAGGAGACAGTGCTATAGCTTGTTCCTGGATATAATACTCCCCTGTTTCCCCATTTGCCCCTTAGGTCCTATCTACTTTCAGTAAACACCTCTGTGCATCACTGCCATGGGAATGGACACAGTCATTTAGGAACCACTGAAGCATGAACAGTCATGTTCCTTCCTTCCTAGAATCAGGTGGATGGAAGATCTCCATGAGCAACAGGCCAAAGCAACAAAGATAAATCTGCCAGAGCTAACCCTGACTCTCTCAGAAAGTAGTTGTTGCTTAAGGGGGGTTATGAATATGTGTTAGGCCTAATTACAGAGGTGCTGGTGGTGCAGATAACAATAAGGCAAGAAAGGGATATGGTTTTCTGCAGGCACCCCTCTGCTCCAGCTTACGAGAGCACATAAATTAGATCATGTAACTATCTATTTGTTTGGTGCTTTGGTGTTCAAATTTTGATTCATAGGAGCAAGTAAAAACATAATCATATGGTTTATAATCTGAAATACCATGCAGGTGAATGGTTAAGAAAGAAATACAGACCTTTTAACATTATTCTTTTATATTTATCTACAAAATATCTAATATTATAGCTGATTAACAATCATTACATTGTCTCTACTCAATCAAAAGTAATAACAATTAATTCACCAATCACAATAGAGGCATTTATTTAAATTCCATATTACAAATTCACAAACATGCACACACATTTCCATTAAATAAATTTAGATAACACAGTAATTTTTTATGTACAGAGAAATCTCTAATTTTAATCATATTTCCTAAAGAAAGTCATGTTGTTTAAATTCAATCTTGTGGATGCAGATTTATTTTGGGTGAGACTATTTGATTAGATTATTTCCATGACGATGTGAACTTATCCATTCAAAGATAGTCTTAATTAGTTTACAGAAATCCTTAAAAGAGCTTAGAGAGAGAGAGAGTGCAGAACCAACACAGCAGAAAAATAAAACCAGACATGGACACTTGGGGATACAGACAGAAATACCCCAGGAGTTACTAAGCAAAGATCAAGAAATAGCCAGAACCTGGAGAAAGCCAAGGGAAGCTAAGAGATGAAATCCAGAGTTTGCCCCAGATAACCTAAGGGAGACCCAGAGATGCTTGGTGAGAAGTCTCTGGAATCAGAAACTGAAAGCAATGGTCCAGGAACATGGACATCAGAAACCAGCCATGAGCCTTGCTAGATGATAGAGGTGAACTGTATGATAGTGGAGTTTGTGGCAAAGGCAACACCCTAAACGAGTTCCCCTAGGGTTCTGTTCAAAATTAATGAAAGAGGCAGAATTAATATAAAGTCCCTTAGACAAGCAACTGTGTGCTGCTTATAATGCTATACTACAAGTGAAACGTTAGACACAGAAATACCCCATCAACTTGAGGACTGCCCTTCTTATACAGGGGTGGATTAAGAACATAGCCAAATTAAGCCAAAGCTGGCAATGCACCATTAAGTACATTCACAATGTAGAAAGCTTACTTCATGCAGCACAGGTTTTTCAATTCCAGATTGAAATTTCCCAGATTCATGAGATTATAGGACCAGTGTCACATGTAAAAGATTCAATAGCTAAAATTGTCATACCTGAAATAGCTATTGAATTACCCACAGTAGAGGGCACAGAAACAATTCCCAGATCTGCTTCATATACTGATGGATCTGCTAGTGGGCAGCCTCCCAAATGAACAGCCATGGTTGTACAACCCAGTACTGATACTATGCTGGGAGTAGGTGCTTTGCAAAGCAATCCATGAACCAAATTAGGAGTCATTGATGGTTATAGTGCAGGAACTGGGAGACAGACATACCTTTAATGACAGTTGGGCTGTTTACAAAGGTCTCATGTCTGGATGACAACCTGGAAAGAAGAAAAATGATAGTCATAAAACACCTCCTATAGGGATAAGAACTCTACTAAGACATCTGGGATGCCTGCCTGTGACAAAACTACCATGTCCCTTCTGACTGTCCTGACATGCTACACAGAAATGTTGAGGCAGATGCCCTCATTTGAGGACAAAGCCATGCTAATGAAACTTGAGAAGTGGGCTAGTGGCTTCATCCAAACAGCAGAAACCGAGTTTATCAAACCTTATGGTATTTAGCCTACTAGTTCCAGCTACTTATCATTTGCCAGGAACTTATAGACATTACAAAGAAGTGCCCATTCTGCTCCCTGAGACTACCATGCTGATTGCTCCAACAAATGGGACACATTGGCTGATCACAGGCTCCATGGCCCAGTGGAAAGTTGGCTAAATTGACTCCCTTACACTAACAAAAGGGGTAAATTAAGATTCACCATGGTAGATACTGACATGGGACTTCTGTCATCTTCTCCAGGGAGGAAAACTAATAAACAAGTAACCATACAGTGCCTGGAAAAGGCAAATACCTCTACTGGGCATGTACAAAAACAGACAGTGATCAGCAAGCCCTTATTACTGAAAAATGACCAAGCATGGGCAATGGATCATGATGGAATGTGGATTTTTTTAATCTGAGCTATAACCCCACAGGTACAGGCCTTGTAGAAAGAATGAATGGCTTATTAAAGGAAGTTCAAAGTTGATTAAAATAAATTCCTACAACAATGGATTAAAGGACTATATCAGGCCCTAAGCTGGTGAAAATGTACACCACAGGCTGCAGCCCAAGGTATAGTTGAAATGTTAATGGAAGGGCTGATGCAAATATTAAGAATATAAGTAAAACACCAGACACTTTACATTCTAAAAGAGAGAATAAAAATAATTTATTGTTGCCTATACCTCAGACGTTATAATCAGGGGAAATTGAGGTCCTTTAGCCTTTGTGCTGGCCTTTACAGCCATGCTGATTAGAAATGTTGAGCCCATGAGAAATAGGAGTCACCAAAAACATTGAAATATACCAACAATTTATTTTAAAAAAGACAGCCTGTTAAAAATTTTATTACTAATCCAGGGTCTCCTATTTCCACATGAAGCTTATATGCAACCATGTGGGTCTTTTGGAACAAAAATGTAGGGTAGCTACCCTCAGAAAAGTATGTAATTTTATCATTAAAATTCAAAATGATAGACTTTTCCAATGGCAAAATGTCTCCCACTGATATGGAACATATATCTCTCTTGTGCGGACCCTATAAAACTGAAGGCAATATGAAGGACCCTATTTTCCTTACAATTGGACAGGTCAGTGCACATGGTGATAGCAGTATGTCCCCACCACATTATATGATTCTTTATCACACACTCCCAGCAATTAGGAAATGGTTAAAACTAGATATCAATGAGGCATACCCATGGTGGTTTTATCGTATAGCTGTTATTGCCCCAGGTGGAGCTGCAGTGGTCACTGAAAAGCATGTAACAACTTTAGCTAATCATATGGCTCATGCACTTAATGAATCTAAATTGTCCATGTCATTGTTAAATAACAAGACCACTCAAACACATAAAGTAGACTTGCAAAATAGAATGGCTTTAGACATTTTGGCTGCGGCACAAGGTAGGACCAGTGTCTGTGTAAATATCAATGCATTGTATATATTCCTGATCATTCACATAATATTTCAGAACCTTTAAATCATATGGAAGAGCACATACACAGTATTGATAAATTATCTACCAATACTACTTTTTACTTCGTTGAATTCTATTACTCAGCCATGGCAGCATTTCTTTGTAGGATTATCTGCTCTGTGTGTTGGATTATTATTATCCTATTAAATTGTTGTTGTGATATATGGATTTAATGGCTGTCCTATGGTCAGTACAATCTTTTATGTGGATTGTGGCAGCCCAGGGCCTGGGCCCTCTCTCAGACATGAATTAAGCCCCAAGCACCTAATAAATTGCTTGACTAGGACAGAATAGAATACAACCTCCCCAGAGGGAAAATATTGCAATCACTGATGTAAAAGGATGGGAACAGAACAGCACTGGTTGTATCTTAGTCTTAAACATTAATGTTAGGAGAACATCAGGTCTTAAAATCCTTTAGTGATTATATTAGAGGCTTGATATCTTCACTATGGAATGTATTTGTTCTAAAATCATATACATATTACCCCTTGTACTCCCATCGCTCTGTTGAGGGCTACCCCTATAAACTGCCACCATTGAAGATTCCTGTTCATAAGTTCTAATAAATCTATATCTACTTCAGTGCCTGGCATGTTCTTTTAGTTTCAGGGCAGGACCAGTCCATGCTTTTCATGAACTCAGTTTGGGCCTGAACATTTATGATACATGTACTTATCTATATGAATACTCTCTTCAATATAAATGTAAAACCAAAATAAATTCTATAACTTCCATAAATACTTGCTTCTTATATGATTTGAATCAGTCTCAACATCTCACTGATTCTCCACTTAATTAAAAAGTATGTAAAATATTACCATGTACTCATTTTGTATCTGTATAAGCCAAGTTTTTAACCTTTTGAAAATTACAGTTTAGCATTTTCATTGTCAGCTTCTTTCCAGTTATTAAATCTCATTCTCATTTCAAAATGATTATTCTTCATACCTGTCCCCTTTTATTTCTCCTTCAATGTGCTTTGTATGGTGACTGATCACTCTTCATTTTATAAATTATTCTAGATTTCTGTTTCTTTTACCTCTTTTTTCTGAGTTCTATAACTTAAGCTTTCATATCTCCTGATGTTTATTGTCTAATTTCTGTTTATGTGATTTCCTTGATGGTTCACCCCTCTTTTTAAACTTCCTTTTCACATTATTTAAAATTGTATTATTTATTTCCTTGCTATATTGCACTTTATGCTCTGATACTTTTAGTTTCTTTTTTTATCCTTTTTGGATACATTTATCCTTTTGCACTTTGAACACCAAAATATTGAGATGATTGTAATTATTTTATTCCCACATTTTTAAATGTGATGGCTATTCTGACTTTCAAAAGGATGTAAAGAGATAGGTTTGGAATGGGTCAAGGAAGCTTTTCCAGCTTCATGCACATAGAATCACTCTAATTTTTTATAAAAATCATGAAATAGCTTCCAAGTGTAGAGCTACTTTAACTCTTGGTGATAAACTTGTTCAATGTAAGATAGTCCACTTCAAAGTAAGGGTTAAGGAAGTAGTGTCTATACATAAATAGTTATGAAAATTTATCAATAGAGAAATGACTTCTACTCCACAGTGCTTTACATTTTGAAATAATGAGGAATATAGTCAATTATTCTTGTAAACTTAATTTCCTAGCTACATAATCTAATAGCGATTTGAGATTATTATGTGTTTCATAGTCTTTTAATGGAAGTTTCTTTGTTTAATAGCCCATTTCTTTTGTCTTCATTAAAAAATATCCACTTATGTAAAAAATCATATTTTGGTTTAATTACATGGGAAAAGTGTGATTGCAGAATAAAGCCATGGTATAATAGAAGTAATATATGATTGCTAAGAGTACAAGCACACAAAGGTTTACCTGTAATTGAATCTTCGCTATGGCCTGTATTAGCTGTGAGAGTTGCCAAAAAGGTTAAATAAAGCAATGTATGCAAAATTCCATTTCTGCAGCAAGGGTTCAAAAACTAATAGCTTTTACTATCCTTTCCCTGCTTTGCAAAAGTCTTAAGTTTCAATGTTGACTTCTAGATAGCTGGAGTTTTTTTATATCTATTAAAATGTTATTTATGGAAGCTTCTTTAATTTCTAAAAGTTTACTCATCATTAAATGCTTTAAGAATCACAGTCACTGTCTCTTTATAATTTGTAAGTCCTTTCAATATGTGCTAATATTGATTTGGTCGTAACTAGTATGATGTTCCTTTTGGAATTCACAGTCAATATAAATGATATATTTAAAATTTATGCAACATTTCTAAGGATTATAATATTTTGGCATATGAATAGGAGGAAGACAATCCCTAAACCAATATTTAGAGCTGTTTTAATCATAATATGAATCACTGCATTTAAAACAGAATTTCTGCATGTATATTAGTCATCAAATTATATATCTATATATACATATATACATATTACATGTAGCTAAAAGATAAAAAAGTGGCTCATGGATCTATCACATGGATTTTTAATGATTGTTTATAATATTAATTTTGAGGACCACCATTTTTATACTGTTAATTTTGAGAACAAAAATTTTTTTGATGTTGAAAGCTTGATTATGTGAATCCCTTCATGTATAAACAAAATTGAACAACTTAAAGGAAATTACTTATTTAATTATTACTTTGTATTTTTAACTAATTTACCTGACCATCATTGTGATTTAATGGCCCTTCAAATGTTTTGTTGTCTTAAAAAGGAGAAAATATTGAACAGAAAGCCTGATATCACCAGCAGGTTTTAATCATGTATCTGTGCCATGAACACATACTTTTGGATGCAAAATTCTGTTGTGTCTTTTCCCATTGTGGACTCAGATATGTCAATGAGCTGATGGCAAGAATTGCGTCACAGCTAATATTTTTTCTTATGAATCTAATCACATAAAAAATAATTGATTGATTTCTATATAATCATCAAATTATATATTCTATTCTTTAAATTATGCTTTTACCACATCTACATAAACACTTTTGTCTCAACTTCCCTCCAGTTAATATTTATGCCTACCTCTCCCCTTGGTATAATTAAAATTCAAAAATAAAATATTTGAATTTTCCCATTCCAGTTACTAACACTTTGTTAACTGAATGAAAAAAAATTTAATCACTTCATACGGTTATAGTAACCCAAAATATGATGCTAATTAGTTTGGGGCTTCATTTTGTTTCATGTTTTTTATTTTTATTTGCAAACATAGAATTCAGCCTAAAACAAACCTTCCCTGAAATCTCATTTGAGCATTTCTCTTTATCTCTGCTTCCAAACTTTTCACTAATTCTATGAAAATGTTTTCAACTGAGGTGCTGGTGTGAAGCTTTTATATACCCCAGAAAATGCCATGTTCTTTTAATTCATCCTTGTGGGTGCAGACCTATTTATTGAGGTACAACCTTTTGATTAGGTTGTTTTGATTGGGATGTCACCCACCCAATCCAAGTTGGGACTTTATCTTTTACTGGAGACATTTATGAGAGAATAAAGAACAGAAAAAGCCCAGAGAGAGCTCAAAAAGAACAACTTAGAGTGAGCCTAGAGAGAAACACCCAGGAGATGCTAAAAAGAGGACCTACAGAAGCTCAGTGAGGAAGCCACTGATATTGAGAACTTAAATGAATGAAACTGAGGAGAAACAACAAGCTGATGCTAGCCAATGCCTTCCCATGTGACAGAGGTGTTTCAAATGTCTGCAGTCTTTCTTCAGAGAGAAAGACTGTTTATCTTCCTGTTGATGTCCTAATTTGGATGGTGTCTCAGTGGCAGAATTCTTGTCTGCCATGTTGCATACCTGGGTTAGATTACTGGTGCCTGCCCATGCAAAAAACAAAAAACAAAAAAAAACCCAACCTTTCTCTGGTATTTTTCCTTCAGGAAGCTTTAGTAAATTGATGTACCCCTTATTGGCCCTTCTTTTAAGTAATCTAGAACTTATCTTTCTGAGTGGAATGTGAGAATGTGGTTTCTTTTTCCTTATATCATTATTTCTATTCCAAGTTGTTGTTTCCCTTATGGGGGATCCATATAGTAAAACTTGAGCTTGAACAACATTGCAAACAAACATTTTACAGGATATTATTTGTGGGAGATTTATATGACCTAGCTTGTCTCAAAATGGCATGAATACATAAAATATAAAATTATATGTATTAGATAAGAACTAAAATCTATCCTCCAACCAGTGCTACCTAAGAGAAAATAAATGTAACTTTGGATTATGGTACAAGAAATACATTGACAATTTAACTATAGGCATATCCAAAAAGATATTTATTCCACTGTAACTTTTATTTTTCTCCTGTATTTTTTTACCCTTAAATATTAAATCTTATGTCTGAAGTTTGAAGATAGCCAACCAAAGGAAGCTGGAAGTCAGGGGAATAATGAGCAGACAAGTGGAGAAAGAGATCTCCATGTGATAGGAAGAAGAGACACAGGCCCAGCAACCACAAGCAAGAGAACACACAAAAGCTAAGACATTAGGAGAAAGCAAACCTTCCTGAAATCTTTAGTTTGGGCCACTAACCTTCAAAATCTGAGCCAGTAAATTCCTTTTGAAAAATACAATTAAAAAATAAAAAATAAATAAAAAGAAAAAAATTCCTTTTGTCTAAGCCAACCTGTCATGTTGTATTTGTCATAGAAGTCTGACAAAATCAAAGGACTTTAGATGGATATGACATGATATTCACTAAGAGATTTGTTATACCCATTGGCTCACAGTGTGACTGTGGGGATTGCCAAGCCTGAATGCTGTTCCCTATGCCTACTATAATCATAACATAGATTATAGTTTTTTAGTTGCTATTTCACTAAATCCACAATCAACAATACCTAGACAACATAATGCATTGAAAGAAAAATAATTTATTGAATTTTTCTTCATAACAATTGTTACCTTTCCTACCAGAGTATTTAAGGGAATACAAAAACTTGTGGTCTGTCAATAAATTTGACTTCCAAGTGCCATAAAATGTGCAACATTTAACCATTAAAAGAAAACCTAATGCTGAGTATTTAATCAAGAAATGTGAATGAAAGATGAACTTTCACGCAAATTTTAATTCAATCATTGTGCATCTTCTCCTGAAAAATATCATGGTTTATGTTTTCAGAAAAAACCAAGAAGACCTAAGTTAATTGGCCAGTTTTCAGAGTCTAACTCACTAAATTTTAAAATCCATGACACTGTGGCTGTGAAGGCCAATCTAATCCAGAACTTCTATGTTTAAAATTGTTTAAAAGATTAAATCTTGCAAACATGGTTTGTCTTTCAGCATTCATTCCAGCCTTCTTAGATAAGTATTCATATCTACATTCCACAGATCAGTAGATTATAGCAAATTGCTTTACACAGTTGCTGAGAGATCTAGATTTTTGCTGTTCTAGGGCAATGCTATGTAAGCTGATATACTATCTCATGTATTTAAATGTCAGAAAGATATGAAGTTTAGGCATCATTACATAAGCAAGTAACAATACATCTGAGCAGTGCCTGAAATTTACACCATATCAGCAATATGTAAACATGCACCACACAGTAACCTAGTGAAAATCTTTAATTATTGCTTGATATAGCTAGATATTATTTTCATAGCTTTTGCTAAATTCAGAGTAGAACATTAAAGGATTAAGACAGGAGGACCCACAAATGTAAGGAACCCAAAATATGGCCACTGACAGCATGAGAGTACAGGAGGAAAGAGTGCTGAACTAATAAACATCACAGTGAAACATTAGATCATGTTGGTGATGCACACACTCTAAAGGGGCTTTTAGTTAATGTAGGGCCATTTTGTCATAATAGCTAAAACTTTTTCTCATTTATCTGTGATTAGACATGACTGATTAAGGATTACATAGAATAAGTGATTTATTTTTGCATCTCTCCAACTAAAGAAATAAAAAAGAAAACTGAAGAAACTCATACATGCCATAACCCTTACTTCTCCCTCTCACTGACCACTGGTATTTCAATTAATTTTTTTATAAGTAGAGCATGTTGTCCCTTATATTTAGCAGTGATTATTATTTGAATGGCTATAGTGAGATTCTAACTGCAGAAACAATGAATAAATTTGCATGTGTGTGTGTAGATTAATGAAACATTATCTATACAATAATTACTGAAGAAATTTGAAGGTATATATAGAGATTTTCAGGCCTCTACATGAAGCAGAAAACTTTCAGTATTTGATAATAATGACTTCAACATGTTAAAATGATGTTTTTTTTTCATTTGAGAAGAGATTGCAAGACTGAAAACTTATTCTTTCATGGAAATTTGGATAAATGAATACTCCCAGTCATTGTTTCATATTAACAATTCAAAAAACTATATCTGCCAGTACTGTCTCAACAGTGGATAAATCACTGAATAATAATCAGAGGAATGAGTTGGGCCATCACATGTGAAATATATATTGAAAAGAATCAAAGATGAATTTGACAAAGTTCTCTTAAAATAAAATGTGTTAATGTATGTGTGCTTGTGTGTTTATGTAATATTTATCTGTTTCCAAGAAGAGTGTAAACTCCTTCAGAGAGGAGTTTGCTTGTTCAAATTTGTGTTCTTTACAGCTTCTACCATAAAACAAAGAAGTAAACATTGATTACTTTATAGGAAATATAGACTAATGCATTTATAGATGCATGAATTTAGGCACACATGCTATGCTATCATTTTATTTTGTTTCTGCCTATTTGGAAAAACACAATGTTAGTTCATCAAGTTCAAGGATGCTACATACATATGTTTGACCTTTCTTTTTGTATGAGGACAGTCTTGTATATGTTTTATTCAAAATATGCTAATTTAAATAAAAATTCTTTTTCTAGGATTATTTTCCAAACATTTCCTATGTATACAATAAATAAAGTATAGTGATTGCAAACATAGTCCTTCCTAAATAATATATTTTTTAATAGTTAAAATAGGGAAATAAATATAAGCAGTGTCAAACTTTGTACATATGACTTAAATATTTAGAGTCAATTAGTTAGGTCATTCTCATATACCACATATCACAAACAAACCTCATATAAAGAGAATGAGTCTTCAGTCTTGAGAGTGAAGTGACTGAACTTATCTTATATGGTAAGATCTGTGTATGTATGTTTGGTCATGTATATATGCAAATTTATTTTAGCATTTTTCTTTTCTTATCTAACCCATTTAAAAGGGTTCTTCTGACTCTTGAAAATTTCATTTAGCAGTATAAAAATTTATATTATAAAATTTTATAATATAAGGGGCAATTATGAAGTGTAGTACTGCAACACTGTTGGGATATATCGAGACTACTGTTGACCTATTCACTCATGGAGAAAGCACAGAGTTCCCATATAATACCTATTATTAAAATCATGCATCTGTTTGGTATTTATTACAACTGAGGAAAGAATATCATTTCTATTAAATAATATTGGCTACAAAAGAACAGTAGTCACTGCACTAAGACTCTCTATCATTGTTTATTATAAAACTAGTTTTTTTTAAATTTAAATATAGGTAGTAATATAGTGTTATCACCATACACCCAACCAATCTTGGTAGAATCAAAGAGCCAAAAATATTTAGTAGTTGCCACCCTGGATAAATTACTTATCTTTCAATGTCATTTTCTTATTTATATATGTGCACAAAGGCAGTTAAGGTATGTGCAGTTTCATCCAAATAAATGTGTTAATGACAGGAAGTGTTCAGAACAGTGTCATATTCATTTGAATTGTGTAATATATATGAGTTTTTACTATAAATACCCCACTTCTGATTTATATCTGTTATATTTGGCTACCAAAGTAAAATCTTATTCAGTCATATTTTGCAAACTACTCTTTATTTTAATTTTCTATAATCACCTAATTAATGATTTCTATTAAATCCAGATCATTACTATAAACCAAAACTGTTTTGTGGTCATTCATGCTAAGTAATGCCATTGATTTTTCCACAGTTTACAACAGCTGAATGCTATGGGAAGTAGGAATAATGCAATATTGCCTGATTTCATCCTTATGGGTTTGATAGACTGAAGAGATCTAGTGGTTTTTCCTTATGCTGTTTCTCCTGATACACATGATTACTGTGCTGGGGAATTCAGGGATGGTACTTGTAATTCACCTGGATCTTCAGCTTCACAATCCTGTGTATTTTTCCTCAGTTACCTACAACTCCTTGGCCTCAGTTACTCAACACTCATCACCCCTAAGAGAACTTACTGACTTCTAACAAGCATATTTCATTCTTGGGCTGCTTCATCCAGATGGATTTTTCATCTTCTTGTGAGTCACTGAAGATTTCTTTCTCTCTTTGATGACCTAAAACTGGAATGTGGCTGTCTGCAGTCCTCCTCAATACCCTATTGTCATGTCCAGGAGACTCTGTCACACCCTCATCACTGGGTCTGCCTTGATTGTGGTACTAAATCATTGGCCATCGTTCCAAACATAAATAGTTTGCATTTCTGCTACTCCAATGTCATCTCTCATTTTTATGGTGATACAAACCCAGTTTTAGCCCTTTCCTGAACTGAAACGTTTAACACTGAAATTATTTTTGCTAGTTTCAACATAATATTGTATTTTATTGCAGTCTCTGTGTCCTACAGGCCCATTCTGTCCACTATCCTAAAATTTGACCACTTCAGGACAGCACAGAGCCTTCTCTATTCATGCCTCCCACCTACTGAGAATCACAATCTATTAAGCACTATGATTTTTACTTACTTAAAACAAAAGAACTACTCCTTGGGAAAGGATCAGGAGGCCTCTGTATTTTATACTATTATGAGCCCCATGCTGAATCCACACATTTATAATCTTAGAAACAGAGAGGTGAAAAATACTCTGATTAGACTCATGGAGAAGAAATAGGGATCCAGGCTATTGAAATGACAGTGATGCTAAACAATTAATCTCATCATTCTTTCCTATATAGGAATTTACTTGGTCTTCTTTAAAAAGTAACATCCTTTAATTAGTTTGAATTTCTGTCAAGAAACCTTCTAATATCTATACATGATCTGGAATATTCCCAAAACTATGGTTTTAGAAATTCATGCAGTAATTGGAAACCATGAAATGTCTGTTAAACATGTGGGTCAAATGTAAGTGATTTTAAGGGCAATCAATGTGATAAAAGCAAAACAAAACAAAAATATGTGATGCTATCCATCAAATTGTACCCTAGAAATCCCCATCTTATTTTGATGCCAGAGAATTTTATTGTGTAAAACATAACCATAAGTCACTTATTCTGCAGAGAAGAAATATAGGACAGTCTTAAGGAATTGTGATTTGGACTGAAAAATCAAGAGTTTGATTTTAGATATGTCAGCTTTTATGTATATCCCTTAGTAACTCAATGAAAGTTTAAACCTAGTACCCTCAACTGTGTAAGAAATATAATTCTAAATCTATCATGCTAATTTAAAGATTAAGTCAGATGATAAATAGAAAGAATTGAATACATTACTAATAAAATTTGCACACAATCATCATAATGCTTACACATTTGTAAAATTTTAAATATATAATAGTGTTTGTTATAAAAATATTCAATGGTGTTTTATAAATATTTTAAATATTTCTGCTAATCTTCCTAAGCAAACAGTTAGAAAGGAAAAAAGGAAGTTCAATATTTGGACTTACTTTAATAACCATTTTAATCATTGTAAGCTTCCTGGGATTTTTATCTGAAATGAAAAATGTTTGAGTGCATTTATCCAAGTGCAAAACATATATTACATGTTAAAGATTGGAACTCCAGGCTCAAGATTCTGGTCACATATTTTTTCAATGATTTAGCTATAATATTAACTTTAAGAGCTAACATTTGTTCATTTTTAAAAATAAATACATTTGAGAACAAAATTCAATGCTATGAGCCTCCATTAATAATAAAAAAGATATAAATAAAATTAATTACATAGTTTTGGAATATATAATTAATTCTCTGTATATTATCTTTCTTGGTTATTCAAACATTTTGTTATTTTAATGTGTAAATTTTCTAGAGAAAATCTAGCATCATGCACATCTTTTTGTTATTGATCTGAGTTATAAGTTCATACTATTAGATCCCAAATCTTATGTTATCTACCTTTACTATTGTGGACTCATGCATCATTGGACTGATAGAATTGTATTAGGGCTGACATTTTTCCTGTGACTTCTAATCAAATATATAGCATAATTGATTTCATCATATTCATCAATATTTGTATTTCAGACTTTCACTTATTCTTTTATCTCTACTACATAGTATTTTTTGTTTCAATCTGCCTTCAGTTAGTATTCATGACAAGCCCTCCACATATGCATTTTTTAAATAAGAAAAAATATTTTAGGGTTTTCTAACCTAGTCATTGATAGATTTTAATTAAATGTAAAATGTAAAAGTACTTTATAGAGTTACATCTGCTCAAAATATTCAGTTATTTAGAATAGGTGGATTAGGGGTACTAATTTGTTTTGTCTTGACTTTTTATTTCTAATACATAGACTCAACCAAAATTTTTATTTCTCTGACACCTTATATGAGAATTTCTGTTTTCCTTTGCCTTTATACTTTCCAGTAATTCTATGAAAATCTTTTCATCTGATATTGGCAGTTCTAAGTAAGTCTTACCTTCATTTCTCAGATTGTTAGAATGGGGCTTTCTTCTCCTTCTATCACTATACCTTAAAGAAATGGCTTGCTCTCTTGCTGATTGGCTCATAGCCTATATGGTATAATGGGTGCATGAAATACATTTCAAATTATATTTTAGAGACTATTATTTGCAACAGATGATGTAATCTCAAAACAATGAAGTTCCCTAGGGGATTAATAATGCAAAATAAAATAACTGTAACAAATAAATCTAATAAAACCTATCCTCCAATTGGTGCTATATTATAGCCTAATAAATGTAATTGTTGATTCTGATTAAGATAGCCCTTTTACTCCTAATTTGTTTAACTGTAGGACTACCAAGAAAAGAGAATAAGTAGTCAAACTTTAATGAATCAAAACTGCAGTGAATAAAAAATTTAAATACAAATTTTAAATAACTAAGGATAAGAACAATTAATTTGAAAGGGAAGGAAGAACAAAAGAATAAAATAATGAGAAGAAACTGTGCAATTAGAATTCACAGTAACTGGATAAGACTATTTTTTTGGCAGAAGTACAAACACATGACTACGAAAACAGTGTTCAGTGTTACTGAATAACAATTTACAAGGAGCAGTATTGATATGTACATGTTTTCTGGTGACTGAAGCAGAGTGATATGATAGAAATTGAAAAGTGATATACCAATGTACTTCAAGTCTTCCATGCAGAAATATTGATGTACCAAATATATAATAAGTATGGATTGAAGATTAAATTGTGGTAGCTAAAAATGGTAGTTGGAGGTCACTCTCAAACATTAATTTCTTAAGAAACCTTTCCTCTATCATTGGAGAAACATCATCCATATAATATAATATACAGATGTAATATCTATCTATTTATCTATTCAATATATAAAATACATCTAACAGTGAATAAATAAATTAGTAACTTTTTCACACAATTCTATGTTCCTTTATTGGTTTCAGATGACTTTGTATTTATGAACTTTGTGAAGTTGGCAAGAAAGACAATTAAAGCCTGATAATTTTTGGTGTTTACAAACAAAAATTAACTTATGTTAAGTGAAGTATTTAACAAAAGATGATGTTTTAACAAAGTAATAACTCATTATACAATTGCAATTTTATAATCAATTAATCATTTTCAGTTATTCCCATTAAAATAAATGAAAGTAACAATAAAAATGGCACAAGAGAATCTAATCAGAGTGGCTGAATTCATTTCTGTGGGAGTCTGGCATCATCCAGTTCTCCAGATTCCTCTCTTCTTTGTCTTCCTGGTGACCTGGGATCTGACCCTGCCTAGCTTTTGGGCATCATCAACTTCACCAATGCTCACTCTTGACTTCAACCCCCATGACCTTTTCCTCTTATGTTTTGCTATCATCAATCTTGACGTTTTACCAGCTTAACACCTAAAATGCTAGTCAACTTCTTGGTTAAAAAGAAAACTATCTCCTATTTACAGTTGTGCTGCCTAACTGGGAGAATTCTTAGTTTTCATTCTGGCTGTAATGGCCTGTGGCCACTATAAGCTAATTGCACACCCCCAGCATGCTCCTCTTGGTGGTAAATCTGCCTTGTGCTGGTATGCTCCACTTACTGTACTGTCTCACTACCATATGGGCTATCTCCTCTAATGTGTTCTCTGTGTTATGCTGTTTTTCCACTGCAATCAACCATTTTTATTGTGATAATAGTTCTCTCTTAACATCACATTGTTTTTTTTAACTTTTTTATTAATTAAAAAAATTAACAAACAAAACTTTAAGATATCACTCCATTCTATGTATACAATCAGTAATACTTAATATCATCACATAGTTGCATATTCATCATTTCTTAGAACATTTGCGTTGATTTAGAAAAAGAAAAAGAAAACAGAAAAAGAAATAAAATGATAATAGAGAAAAAAAACATTATACATACCATACCCCTTACCCCTCATTTTCATTTACCACTAGCATTTCAAACTGAATTTATTTTAACATTTGTTCCCCCTATTATTTATTTTTTATTCCATATGTTCTACTCTTCTGTTGATATAGTAGCTAAAAGGAGCATCAGACACAAGGTTTTCACATTCACAGAGTCTCATTGAGAAAGCTATATCATTGTTCAATCATCATCAAGAAACATGGCTACTGGAACACAGCTCTACATTTTCAGGCAGTTCCCTCCAGCGTCTCCACTACATCTTGAACAACAACGTGATATCTACTTAATGCATAAGAATAACCTCCAGGATAACCTCTCGACGCTCTTTGGAATCTCTCAGCCATTGACACTTAGTCTCATTTCACTCTTCCCCTTTTTGGTCGAGAAAGTTCTCTCAATTCCTTGATGTTAATTCTCAGCTCATTCTAGGGTTTTTCTCAATCTCTTGATGCTGAGTATCAGCTCATTCCAGGATCTCTGTCCCACGTTGCCAGGAAGGTCCACACCCCTGGGAGTCATGTCCCACGCAGAGAGGGAGAGGGTGGTGAGACTGCTCGTTGTGTTGGCTGGAGAGAGAGGCCACATCTGAGCAACAAAAGAGGCTCTCTTGGGGGTGACTCTTAGGTCTAAATTTTAAGTAGACTTGACCTATCCTTTGTGGGGTTAAGTTTCATATGAACAAACCCCAAGACTGGGGGCTCAGCCTATAGCTTTGGTTGTCCACACTGCTTGTGAGTATATCAAGAATTCAACCTGGGGACGTTGAATTTCTCCCCAATCTCACCATTCCCCGAAGGGGGCTTGCAAATACTTTTCTAGTCACTGATCAAATCATTCTGGGATTCATCGGGGCATCACTCTGGACAAACCAAGAAAATCTCATGTGCTGCCTGAGATTCCAAGTATTTATGACATTCAATCAAACTATCTACATGAGTTATATTAGGAAATGCTCTAGTCAAAATATAAATTTTGTAACAAATAAACATTTTTTGCTTTAGTCTCACACATAAGGTGACATTTTA
The DNA here is from genome assembly GCA_004026745.1 of Myrmecophaga tridactyla. Taxonomy (NCBI): domain Eukaryota; kingdom Metazoa; phylum Chordata; class Mammalia; order Pilosa; family Myrmecophagidae; genus Myrmecophaga; species Myrmecophaga tridactyla. Next base: position 23,819 of record PVIY010032695.1, read on the forward strand.
AAGTATCAATTATCATCTATTTTCAGCACCCTGCAATAATGACATTCCTTTGTTCTTCCTCATGCAAAAAACATTTTTAAAATTTGTACATTGTACATTTCACTATTACTATACACTCTAGGCATTCCTAGATTATAACATCTCGATCTTTAACATCTATCTTTCTTTCTGATTTCATTTATGTTCCCAGCCCTCCTCCCTCTATCATTCTCACATGCAGCTTCATTCAGTATTTTAACATAATTACATTACAGTTAGGTAGTATCGTGCTGTCCATTTCTGAGTTTTTGTATCCAGTCCTGTTGCACAGTCTGTATCCCTTCAGCTCCAATTACCCAATATCTTACCCTATTTCTATCTCCTCATGGTCTCTGTTTCCAATGACATATTCCAAGTTTATTCACTAATGTCAGTTCATATCACTGAGACCATACAATATTTGTCCTTTAGTTTTTGGCTAGTCTCACTCAGCATAATGTTCTCAAGGTCCATCCATGTTGTTACATAATTCATAAGTTTATTCTACCTTAAAGCTGCATAATATTCCATCGTATGTATATACCACAGTTTGTTTAGCCACTCGTCTGTTGATGGACATTTTGGCTGTTTCCATCTCCTTGCAATTGTAAATAATGCTGCTATAAACATTGGTGTGCAAGTGTCCGTTTGCGTCTTTGCCCTTAAGTCCTCTGAGTAGATACCTAGCAATAGTATTGCTGGGTCCTATGGCAATTCTATATTCAGCTTTTTGAGGAACCTCCAAACTGCCTCCCACAGTGGTTGTACCCTTTGACATTCCCACCAACAATGAATAAGTGTGCCTCTTTCTCCACATCCTCTCCAGCACTTGTCATTTTCTGTTTTGTTGATAATGGTCATTCTGGTGGGTGTGAGATGATATCTCATTGTGGTTTTGATTTGCATTTCTCTAATGGCCAGAGAAGTTGAGCATCTCTTCATGTGCCTTTTGGCCATTTCTATTTCCTCTTCTGAGAAGTGTCTGTTCAAGTCTTTTTCCCATTTTGTAATTGGATTGGGTGTCTTTTTGTTGTTGAGTTGAACAATCTCTTTATAAATTCTGGATACTAGACCTTTATCTGATATGTTGTTTCCAAATATTGTCTCCCATTGTGTAGGCTGTCTTTTTACTTTCTTGATGAAGTTCTTTGATGCACAAAAGTGTTTAATTTTGAGGAGCTCCCATTTATTTATTTATTTCTTCAGTGCTCTTGCTTTAGGTGTAAGGTCCATAAAATCGACTCCAAATATAAGATTTATAAGGTATCTCCCTACATTTTCCTCTAACTGTTTTATGGTCTTAGACCTAATGTTTAGATCTTTGATCCATTTTGAGTTAACTTTTGTATAGGGTGTGAAGTACGGGTCTTCTTTCATTCTTTTGCATATGGATATCCAGTTCTCTAGGCACCATTTATTGAAGAGACTCTTCTGTCCCAAATGAGTTGGCTTGACTGCCTTATCAAAGATCAAATGTCCATAGATGAGAGGGTCTATATCTGAGCACTCTATTCTATTCCATTGGTCAATATATCTATATGCCAGTACCATGCTGTTTTGACCACTGTGGCTTCACAATATGCCTTAAAGTCAGGCAGCGTGAGACCTCCAACTTCGTTTTTTTTCCTCAAGATACTTTTAGCAATTCAGGGCACCCTGCCCTTCCAGATAAATTTGCTTATTGGTTTTTCTATTTCTGAAAAGTAAGTTGTTGGGATTTTGATTGGTATTGCCTTGAATCTGTAAATCAATTTAGGTAGAATTGACATCTTAACTATATTTAGTCTTCTAATCCATGAACATGGTATGCCCTTCCATCTATTTAGGTCTTCTATGATTTCTTTTAATAGTTTCTTGTAGTTTTCTTTGTATAGGTCTTTTGCCTCTTTAGTTAAATTTATTCCTAAGTATTTTATTCTTTTAGTTGCATTGTAAATGGAATTCGTTTCTTGATTTCCGTCTCAGCTTGTTCATTACTAGTGTATAGAAACACTACAGATTTTTGAATGTTGATCTTGTAACCTACAACTTTGCTGTACTCGTTTTATAGCTCCAGTAGTTTTGCTGTGGATTTTTCAGGGTTTTCGACATATGGTATCATATCATCTGCAAACAGTGACAGTTTTACTTCTTCCTTTCCAATTTCGATGCCTTGTATTTCTTTTTCTTGTCTAATTGCTCTGGCTAGAACTTCCAACACGATGTTGAATGACAGCGGTGATAGTGGACATCCTTGTTTTGTTCCTGATCTTCGGGGGAAAGTTTTCAGTTTTTCCCCTTGAGGATGATATTAGCTGTGGGTTTTTCATATATTCCCTTTATCATTTTAAGGAAGTTCCCTTGTATTCCTATCCTTTGCAGTGTTTTCAACAGGAAAGGATGTTGAATCTTGTCAAATGCCTTCTCTGCATCAATTGAGATGATCATGTGGTTTTTCTCCTTTGATTTGTTGATATGGTGTATTACATTAATTGATTTTCTTATGTTGAACCATCCTTGCATACCTGGGATGAATCCTACTTGGTCATGATGTATAATTCTTTTAATGTGTAGCTGGATTCGATTTGCTAGAATTTTGTTGAGGATTTTTGCATCTATATTCATTAGAGAGATTGGTCTGTAGTTTTCTTTTTTGTAATATCTTTGCCTGGTTTTGGTATGAGAGTGATGTTGGCTTCATAGAATGAATTAGGTAGCTTTCCCTCCACTTCAATTTTTTTGAAGAGTTTGAGCAGGGTTTGTACTTATTCTTTCTGGAATGTTTGGTAGAATTCACATGTGAAACTGTCTGGTCCTGGACTTTTCTTTTTGGGAAGCTTTTTAATGTTTGATTCAATTCCTTTACTTGTGATTGGTTTGTTGAGGTCATCTATTTCTTCTTGAGTCAAAGTTGGTTGTTCATGCCTTTCTAGGAAGTTGTCCATTTCATCTACATTGTTATATTTATTAGCACAAAGTTGTTCATAGTATCCTGTTATTACCTCCTTTATTTCTGTGAGGTCGGTGGTCATGTCTCCTCTTCCATTTCTGATCTTATTTATTTGCATCCTCTCTCTTCTTCTTTTTGTCAGTCTTGCTAAAGGCCCATCAATCTTATTGATTTTCTCATAAAACCAACTTCTGGTTTTATTAATTTTCTCTATTGTTTTCATGTACTCAATTTCATTTATTTCTGCTCTAATCTTTGTTATTTCTTTCCTTTTGCTTGCTTTGGGGTTAGTTTGCTGTTCTTTCTCCAGTTCTTCCAAGTGGACAGTTAATTCCCGAATTTTTGCCCTTTCTTCTTTTTTGATATAGGCATTTAGGGCAATAATTTTCCCTCTTAGCACTGCCTTTGCTGCTTCCCATAAGTTTTGATATGTTGTGTTTTCATTTTCATTCATCTCGAGATATTAACTGATTTCTCTTGCAATTTCTTCCTTGACCCACTGGTTGTTTAAGAGTGTGTTGTTGAGCCTCCATGTATTTGTGAATTTTCTGGTGCTCTGCCTATTATTGATTTCCAACTTCATTTCTTTATGATCTGAGAAAGTGTTGTGTATGATTTCAATCTTTTTAAATTGGTTGAGACTTGCTTTGTGACCCAGCATATGTTCTATCTTTGAGAATGATCCATGAGCACTTGAGAAAAAGGTGTATCCTGCTGTTGTGGGGTGTAATGTTTTATAAATGTCTGTTAAGTCTAGCTCATTTATTGTAATATAAAATTCTCTGTTTCTTTATTGATCCTCTGTCTAGATGTTCTGTGCATTGATGAGAGTGGGGAATTGAAGTCTCCAACTATTATGGTAGATGTGTCTATTTCCCTTTTCAGTGTTTGCCTCATGTATTTTGGGGCATTCTGGTTTGGTGCATAAATATTTATGATTGTTATGTCTTCTTGTTGAATTGTTCTTTTATTAGTACATAGTATCCTTCTTTGTCTCTTTTCACTGTTTTACATTTGAAGTCTAATTTGTTGGATATTAGTATAGCTACTCCTGCTCTTTTCTGGTTGTTATTTGCATGAAATATCTTTTCCCAACCTTTCACTTTCAACCTATGTTTATCTTTGCATCTAAGATGTGTTTCCTGTAGACAGCATATAGAAGGATCCTGTTTTTTATCGATTCTGCCAGTCAATGTCTTGATTGGGGAGTTCAATCCATTAACATTTAGTGTTATTATTGTTTGGGTAGTACTTTCCTCTACCATTTTGCCTTTTGTATTTTATATGTCATATCTAATTTCCTTCCTTCTACACTCTTCTCCACACCTTTCTCTTCTGTCTTTTTGTATCTGTCTCTAGTGCTCCCTTTAGTATTTCTTGCAGAGCTGGTCTCGTGGTCACAAATTCTCTCAGTGACTTTTTGTCTGAAAATGTTTTAATTTCTCCCTCATTTTTGAAGGACATTTTGCTGGATATAGAATTCTTGGTTGGCAGTTTTTCTCCTTTAGTAATTTAAATATATCATCCCACTGTCTTCTCGCCTCCATGGTTTCTGCTGAGAAATCTACACATAGTCTTTTTGGGTTTCCCTTGTATGTGATGGATTGCTTTTCTCTTGCTGCTTTCAAGATCCTCTCTTTCTCTTTGACCTCTGACATTCTGACTAGTAAGTGTCTTGGAGAACATCTATTTGGATCTATTCTCTTTGGGGTGCACTGCACTTCTTGGATCTGTAATTTTAGGTCTTTCGTAAGAGTTGGGAAATTTTCAGTGATAATTTCTTCCATTATTTTTCTCCTCCTTTTCCCGTCTCTTCTCCTTCCGGGACACCCACAACACGTATATTTGTGTGCTTCATATTATCATTCAATTCCGTGAGTCCCTGCTCATATTTTTCCATTCTTTTCCCTATAGTTTCTGTTTCTTTTTGTATTTCAGATGTTCCACCCTCCAGTTCACGAATCCTAACCTCTGTCTCTTGAAATCTACTATTGTAG
>PVIY010032696.1:0-28761 GCA_004026745.1 Myrmecophaga tridactyla
AACAGTATCATAGAATGGACACTGATTTAGAGAAACTACAGGCCCCAAAGAACATTTATTCATCTTTGCAACATAGTGATTGAGACTTCAACAGGCAATTCCACAGTTCTGTCAATCTAGGTGATTCAAGATGATGGATAACATTGTAAGGTCAGTGAATCCTATAAGTATGGGAGCACTGGCCATACTTAATTTGCTGAAAAGTGATTTCTTTGAACATAAGCAGTGATTTCAGAATACCATGATGTTAAATAACATACTTTATACACCCACAGGTATGTAGAAGCATTGTGTGTCAAATCAGTGTCCAGAATAAGCATTTTCTATAATAAGAAAAGACTATAATTCTATGATGAAAGTAGTCAAATGCAATTAGCCAGCCACCAAGTAGAAGTTTGATCACCTCTGGGATTAATGTCATATTGGGCACTGAATGTTATTCTCTGCTGCTGACAGACTTGGCATTCAGCAATGTTTGTAGCCAGGTTCGGCTAGGTGAGTAGAAGTCCAAGCTGCTGATCCTATGCCTAACCTCCATCCTCCCACCATAACCACTTTGTTCATTAGCCAATTGGACAATAAGAGTAATGGCCAAAGAAATTGGCCAAAGGGTAACCATAGATCAGGTCTTCATATCACTTGATTATACAACCTCCCATGGCTAAAGTCACTACCCTACAAGCACTCACATAGGACAAAAATTCTTCATGGTTTTTGCCCATTCAGAAAGTTCTATCCACATGTCTTTTACTGAGACCATTTAGTTACTGATTTCTTAATAATGTTCCTCTCAAACACTGAACATCTCAGCAAACCATTGGCCAAAACCCACGAATCTGTACCTGAATGCATGCCTGGCCATTTCTCCTTCCAAGAAAAATAAATAAGCAGGTACACTAATCAAGATTTTGCCCTCCAACCCTGTCTTCCAGGCATCTTCAAGAAAGGAGATGTGGTGCTCTAGGTATCCACTTTTATATGGTATCTGTAAATTGTGAAAAACCATCTGTATGGAGCTCCCCAGAAAGTTATAGCTATGGGCAGGAAGAGAGAGGGTAATCACAGGAGTGGGGGCCATGGATATTTCAATAACCTCTTTAGTAGCTAACTTGTAACTTCAGGGTCTACCAGAACCAGATCTCATATGAGACACCTAGCTTAATGGCTTAGTGGGTGAAACAACACCCATCTCATGATGGGAACCTCAGGTCTCATGATAATTAGGTGACCCATGGTTACGTATTTTGTCTCTGCTAAGGACCAATAGCAGGGCAAGGTTTTTTCTGAAAAGGAGAATAGTATTCTGCAAGAATGGCAAAAATTGCTCCAAATTCCCATGTGTATGTGCTGTGTTTTTCATAGGGAGACCTGACCAGGACTCTAAACAGCATCTCTATTTGCCAAAGACAGTTAACACACCATTCAGTATGCTGGATAATTATGGTCCCAGTGGAAATTAGCTGGAACAACAGTATGGGCCTGTTGCAGAGTCTCCTCTTGTTCTGGTCCACTTAAAACTAGTAGCTTTATCTCTTACACCATAAATGGGTCAAAGTTGCCCATACAAATGAAAAATGTGTTGCTTCCAAAATCCTCAGAGAACAACTAGGTATAATTCCTCTTTTTTGGCTATAGGAGGAGCCAGATTCAACAGTTTATCTTATAACTTAAAAGGGATATTTTGACATAGCTTTCTCCACTGGATTCCTAGAAATTTCACTGATTTCTAGGACCCTGAAATTTTGGTGAATTTGTTGCCATCTCCTGACATGCAAGTGGCTAGTTCCTATTTCTTGTTGTTGAGATCCAATAAGTATAGTATCATCAAAGTTATGGACAGTGCAATATCTTTTGGTTGGGTAATACAATTAAAGTTCCTAAAGAGTAAATTGTGACACAAGGTTGCAAATTTTCTATACCTGTGAGGAAGGAAAGTAAAAGGGTTTTGCTAGCTTAAAGGAAATAAATATGCATTGAAAAGAAAAGTATTTTCCAAATCCATAACTGTGAATGAGTTAATTTGCTCAAGCAAGCAATGATTCTTAAAGAACATATGCAGTTAGAATAACCTCCTGGGTCATTTTCATTCTAGTTTATGAGAATGTACTGTCATCTTCCAAGATCCATGTGTTTTCTGCATAGTACATACAGGAGAGCTGAATAGAAATTTGATAGAATCATCACCCCTGCATCCTTCAAGCCTTGATGGCAGCACTAATCTTCACATATAAGTGTAAATCTATTTCTGAACTCTATTTATTTACTTTCATTGAGGTACATATCTTTTCAACAATAACAATTTATAATAATAACATAATAATTTAGTTATTTGATAGATCTTAAAATCAGATTATATGAGTCCTCTAAGTTCATTCTTCTTTTCATTTCTTTACTATTTTTGTCCGTAGTCCTTTCATTTTTTTACTATCTTGTAAAATCAGGTTATCAATTTATGAAAAGAAAATTCATGCTTGCATTTTAATTGGGTTGCATTTAATCTATAGATAATTTGGGGTTGAATTTAATTAATAGATCAATTATTCACAATTGAGCTCCTTACCAATTTCATAGTTCCCTGTTTTATTTAGAGTCCATAGCCTACTTTACCTATCCACTAAGTGAGAAACTCTTGGTGTGGGACCCAGACATCCATGTTGTTTTCAAAATTATTTTAAAAGGTTCTTATGTTTATAGACAGATACTATTCTGGCACCTCCAAGACAAGAAAAGACTTTATAAAACCAAATGTGACTCTGCTAGACTTCTAAAATTCTAATGTTCTATAACATTGAATATTGCAGTGTTTGTCTTCTGTCACAACTCTCTTATTAATAGTTGAGCTTAAAATATCTCTTATGTCACTTAGAAGTATAGCACTTTTGTTCAAATAAGAAGATAGCAATCTTTATTAAGCAATTACAAATTATGACATAATTTATATTTTCAGATTATTTTATTACAAATATATTTGTGTAACTTTTGAGAAATTATAGAATAGCTCCAGAAAGAGGAAACTGTATTTCAGGAAATTTATGTTATTTACATCATATCACATGTCTAATAAGTGTCAGAGGTAAGACTATGTACTGCTCCAATCCTATGGCAAAAGGTTTTTACTCTTAGAGTTCATTTTTTAAACAAAGCCAAGGTGCGTTCATGTATACATTTTTATTATTTATTTATTTTTAGTTTCAGAAACTTTCACTTGTTTATTATGGAAAGAAGAATCTCATCTTGTTGCTTTTCTGCTGTAGTTTACAATTGTTCTGTTTTCTCCTTGGACATCCCACAAGGAATTTCAGACTACTAAAACAAACTGCCATAAATGCCACAATGCATAATATACACTGTATATTATAATTTAGTGACTCATTCAATACTGGAGAGAAGAGGAATGATTTTTCATCACTTTCACAATACTTTAGAAGCTATAACCCTGAATTTCAAACCAAAGTATGTGCTTAATGTATAAATTTGAGATAGTGTATAATAATTCTCTCAGAGTGGTATTCAAACTCAACTACATGAATTCCAGGGAATAAAATGGGGATAATAAGAAAGTCTCTATATACAGGTCAATAGAGTTGTAAATCAGAGATGCAAATCAGAAATATGCTTTATGATCCTCATGGGAAATAATATATTAGGAGAAGTAGATTAGGGGCTTTATATATTATGGAAATTGTTAAAGATAGAAAAAATTAATTTTAAAGCATCTGTTAAGTGTATGGCAATTTGATACCACAACTGTTTCTAAGGGCTTATAAGTTATTTCAGGATATTTTAGGCTTTATAAAACTTCCAACTGACATTAGTGAATAAACTTGAAGAATTTCATTAGTAACAGAGACCATCAGGAGATAGAAACAGGGTAAGATATTGGGTAATTGGAGCAGAAGGGATACAGATTGTGCAACAGGAATGATTGTAAAAATTCAGAAATGGATAGCACAATATTATCTAACTGTAATACAATTATGTTAAAACACTGAATGAAGCTGAATGTGAGAATGATAGAAGGAGGAGGGCTGGGAGCACAAATGAAATCAGAAAGAAAGATAGACGATAAAGACTGAGATGGTATAATCTAGGAATGCCTAAAGTGTATAATGATAGTGACTAAATGTATAAATTAAAAAAATGTTTCTGCATGAGAAAGAGCAAAGGAATGTCATTACTGCAGGGTGTTGAAAATAGATGGAAATTAATATTAAAAAATTTTAACTTATGTGTCAGACTAAAGCAAAAAATGTTTGTTTGGTACAAAATTTATATTTTGATGAGTGCATTTCCTAATATAACTTATGTAGACAGGTTAATTGAACACCATAAGTATATGGAACTTTGAGTAGGGCATGAAATTTTGTTGATTTGTCCAGAATGATGCCCCAATAAATACTAGAGTGATTTGAACAGTGAATAAAAATGTATTTGCAAAGAATGGTGAGAAAGGGGGAAAATTCAACTTCTCCAAGTTGAATTCTTGATATTTTCACAGGGAATGGGGACAACCAAAGCAAAGGGTTGAGACCCCAATCTTGGAGTTTGCTCATATGAAACTTAAGCTCACAAAAGATAGGTCAAGCCTACTTAAAATTAGGCCTAAGAGTCACCCCCAAGAGAACCTCTTTTGTTAGTCAGATGTGGTTTCTCTCTCAAGCCAACACAACAAGCAAACTCACTGCCCTCACCCTGAGTTCATGCGACATGACTCCCAGGTGTGTGGACCTTCCTGGCAACATAGGACAAAAATCCTAGAAAGAGCTGGGACTCAGCATCAAGGGATTGAGAAAACCTTCTCAACCAAAAGGGGAAAGAGTGAAATGAGACAAAATAAAATGTCAATGGCTGAGAGATTCCAAACAGAGTCCAGAGGTTATCCTGGAGGTTATTTTTATGCATCAAATAGATATCACCTTGTTAGTCAAGATGTAATGGAGAGGATGGAGGGAATAGCCATATTTCTTGAAAATGATTGTATAAAGATAAAGCTGTTAGAATGTGACTGTGTGATTGTGAAAACCTTGTATCTGATGCTTCTTTTGTCTACGTTATCAACAGATGAGTAAAACATATGGAATAAAAAATAATAAGGGGAACAAATGTTAAAATAAATTTATATTGATATGCTAGTGATCAATGAAAGGGAGGGGTAAGGGGTAAGGTTTGTATGAATTTTTTTCTGTGGTCTTCTTATTTCTTTTTCTGAATTGATGCAAATGTTCTTAGAAATGATCACTATGATGAATATGCAATTATGTGATGATATTGTGAATGACTGATTATACATGTAGAACAGATTGATCATAAGTTAAGAAAAAAACTAGAAATAGGAAAAGAAGATATATAAATTGTCAATAATCAAAAAAATAATTCAAACAGGTGAGGTTATAGTTTGCATTGTTTCTAAGTGATAAAGGATTCCAGAATGTTGCATATTGAAATGAAATTTTATATATGGCTAAGAAGCTTAATGTTTGAAATCAGAGCAATTCAGGCTTGAGTACTGGCTGTGATGATAACTATATATGACCTTGGTCAAACTATGTATCTAGCTTTACATGAATTTTCTCATGACTAAATAGATGTTTAATCATTTAGTTTATAGACTGCTATTTTGATTATATAAAAGTGTCCACAAAATTCCTAACCCTAGTAACCCCTTAATATGTGGTAGCTAGTATGATAACTTTCCTTTATCTCAAATTAATATTTGCAAAATTGTTCTCGTGGATGTCTGTTACTTTATGTTTTCAGATTATATAAGAGTTGAGGAAATGGTTTTACTTGAGTCTTTCAATGGTTTTGTTTGCTTAGTGCTGCCACAATTCATTATACCAAAAATGGAATGGCTTTTAAAAAGGGAATTAATTAAGTTACAGGATTACATTTTTAACACCACGAAAATATCCAAACTAAGACATCCAGAGAATGATACATTGACTCAAGAAAGATCAATATCTGTTACTTTACAAAGTATTTATCTAGGGTTTGCCAGTCCTCGTTGCCAGTTCTATGGCTTCTAGCTTATGGTGCCAGTGTTTTCTTCTCTGAATGTCTATGGACATTCACTTAGCTCCTACAGGGCACAATTCTGGGTTCTGGTTTGCTTAGCATCCAGTGAGAAGTCACGTGGCAACATCTGTTGGCCTCTGAATCTCCACACTTCCCTGGCCAGGCATCTCCTTTCTCTGTTGGTACTTCATTCATCTCCAAATGGCTGAATCTCCATTGGCTCTGAAGCAACTTTTCTCTAAGCATCTGAGCTTCCTCCAAAATGTTTCCTCTTTAAAAGGACTCCCATTAATTAATCAAGACCATCCTTGAATGGGTGGAGTCACATCTTCATTTATCAAAATGTCACACCTACATTTGAGTGAATTATGTCTCCGTGTAAACAGTCTAATCAAAATGTCTCACCCTAAAATGAATCAGGATTGGGAATTCAAGGTTTTCCTGGAGCACATACAAATTTCATCCAGCACATTCAGATTGTTCATCTGTTTTTTAAATTGAATATCCATACATTTTCTCTCTATTTTCAATCTCTGCATATAGTGAAGCCAAGTACAAATAAGCATAATCAGTTTGATGGTCTTGAAATATTAGTTAGGAAGAACACTTTTTTACACAGCACTTTAGATGAAATGTCTAAATGCCTGTCATTTTTTTGCCAAGTTTCCAATTCCTAATAGCAGTATAGAGAAATTATGTAGTAGGAAAATATTTGCTATAAAATATGCTTCCATTCATAAACTAATTTATTCTACTATAGAGAAGCTTCATGACCAAGAATTGCCAGAAAATTATATTGTTAAATGTATGAGGAAAGTTTAAAATATATACTTTTATTCCACTGACACGTCCATAAGCAAAAAATGTTGACAGAGATGAATCAGTTTAGCCCTTTACAGCATAAAATATTGGTATTCACTGGATTTATACTCAATAAAATGATATTTAATGTATATTTATTATCATGACAAACATATGCATAATTTAAAGAAAATATACTTACCCTCTCATCTATAGCCCATTCATTGTTCAATGCTTTGGTGAAAAATAATTGACTTTAGAAATCAACATTTATTTTATTTTAGGTAAATAAAGGTCCTATTGGTTGATGATTGGAACACCTGTGTACTGCATGTGAAAAGAAGTTTTAGCAAGATCTGTATGAATGGAACCACTGAGAGCCTGTATTAAAAGGGACAGAGAGGAACTAATTGAGGGAAAAATAAATTTAAAGGTAGAGCCATGGAAGCTGAAATCTGGAGCCAATATATCTTCTTAGGTGAGGAAGGCAAATGAAACAATGTATGTGGAGAGATTGAGCATGCCCTGGATCCTGTAGAGGTTAGTTTCCTACCCCATTATTCAGAAAGAATTTCACCACCCTAGATTTCTCATGTGCCTGGGGATTGCAGAGAATTTTACTCACCCGTCCTTTAGGAAGAACGATGTTGCCAACCTAGAGTTTGGCTCTCACTCCAATGCTTGATGAGGGTGGAGACTAAACTCCAGTCAACACCCCAATGATTGGAGATGTTGCAGTCTTTACCTCAGTGTTTGGAGACAACAAGGACACTGTGAGGTTTTGGAAAGGGTGGGAATGCTATTCTAACAAACCCAGAGGAATAAAGTTAATTTCTACAGAAGACTCTTAAACCTTGAAATCTAATGGAGTTTGCCCTACAGGACTATGGAACTGTTTAGTGCCTGTGCCCTTTTTTGATTCTAAAGTCTTCCTATGGCAATAAGAATCCATTCCTGTGGGTGGGGAACCATGGTAAGCAGGATCTTTTGGTGAGTAGTGTTAACTTAAGGTGAGAAGTAACACACTTCATTCAGGGCTGTCTGAATGCTATTCATTTAGGTCTTAACCCTCTTATTGAATTCCTTTTTTAGAGGATAAAAATATGAAAGAAGACACAGAAAAAGTCACAGAGTAGCTCAGAAACAAGGACAAAGAAAAATGCTTAGAGAGGAAGCCATAAAGCCAGAAGTTAGAGGCAAGAAAAATTGGGAGAGAACGCAGAGACAAGCAGATGTTACTATATCCCTGGCCATGTGACAGAGGTGCTCAGGGTTGTTGGTAGCTAATATTCAGGGGGAAAGCATTGCTCTTTGATGGCTCAATTTGTGCTTCTTCATTGCTTCAGAACTGTAAGTGTAAAGCTAACAAATCCTCAGTATAGAACTCAGTCCATTTTTGGTATATTGAATTTTGTCAGCTTTAACAAGTTAAAATAGAGAAGTAGAGAGAAGAAAAAAGGACTCTAAAAGTAAACACAAGCTGTGATTTCACAATCATTCTGAGGGTCCATTACATTTTTCAAGCAGCAGTAGTAGAATTCCAGACAGATATTATATTGGCAAGTGCAGAATTATCCAAAGAGGAGATATTTGCATGACAACAATGAATATGATTTAAATAGAAATGTAGAACTCCCATCACTACTCAGGACATAGTAATCTACAAAGAAGATTTCTTCAAACCTGACAATTTTAAAAAGCTAATAGTCTTAAAAATCATAACTTTTCATGAGTCCACCATAAAGATCTGGTTGGAAACATCAAAGAAATCAAATGCCAAGGAGGGCCAATTCTCTCAAAGAAGAGAAGATAGGACACAATAACTGTTTCACTTTTGATAGATGATTGGCATAAGATGTATAAGCAGATTGTGAGAACAGAGAAAACTATATAAAACTGTTAAAGTCAAGCATGGGCTAAGATGCAAATTGGAAAAAACACTTGAGGTCTAGAATAAAAATTTTTGCATTTACTCTCAATATCTTCACTTCATTCCTCTACCAAATGTTCATGAGATAACTAGTGTCAGTTGCAAGAAATTCAGACAGGGTCATTATGCAACCTACAAGATACAAAATCTCCTCCTAAACCTTTCTTGGTAAATGAAGAATTTCTTTACCAATTATAGCTTTTTTCTTACTTTATTCTACCAAATGATAGAAACATTGTTTTGAGATATGCAGTTATGAAATCGTTCCTGCTTTCTGACAGCAGTTATTTCAACAGAAAATCTTGGCTTCCTATACCCTCTCCTTACTTAGCCAACCAGAGCTTACATCCCATAATAGACTCTTTCTAAACCCTCTTAAATTTACCAATGCACATATTCTTCCTCACTTTAATGAGAAATAAAACCACACTCTTTAACCTCAGGTGTTTCTAGTGGTCTATAACTAAAGAGAATTGGCAGTTCCTATATTAAAATATCTAGTGGAGTGGACAGACAACATGCATGGTGTATTAGTTAGGGCTCTCTAGAGAAACAGAATCAACAGGAAATACTCACAAATATAAAATTTATAAAAGTGCCTAACGTAACCTTGGGGATGCAGAGTTTAAAATCTGCAGGGCAGGCTGTAAAGCCAATGATTCTGATAGAGCATCTGGATGAACTCCACAGGAGAGACTCACTGGTCAAAACAGGAATAGAGCCTGTCTCTTCTGAATCCTCCTTAAAAAGCTTACAGTGATTAGATTAAGCATCACTCATTGCAGGAGACACTCTCCTTGGCTGATTACAAATGGAATCAGCTGTGGATGCAGCTGAGGTGATCATGATCTAATTCTATGAAATGTCCTCATCACAACAGACAGGACAGCATTTACTCAACCAGACAAACAGGTATCACGACTTAGACAAGTTGACCCATGAACCTAACCATGACACATGGATACATGAGGAAATATACAATAGGAACGGAATCTATAAGATCGTGTTGAAGGGACACACATAACACAATCTCAAGATAAGAAACAAAAAACTTCCATCAATAGTATCATCAGCACTGTCAATAAAGACAAGGAAAGAATCAGTGAACTTGATAAGCCAATAAAAATTAACCAAACAGGAAAAATGTAAAAGAAAAGAAATGTGTGGAAAAAGGTATACAACACCTGCTGTACAACGTCAATCACTGTATTCTATATATGTAATTGTAACACTCCAACAAAACTAGAGGGAGTGCTGAAGAAGAAATATTTAAGGTGATAATGACAAAAAACTTTTCTGTAAATAAGGACAGACATAAACCTGATATCCATGAATGTGAAAGTATGACAAGAAGGTTAAATACAAATAACAAATCAACTTCACATAGAAAATCCATTGAAACTCTGGTCTCACACCTGAACAACAATGATGAGTAGTAAATTATGAAAGCAGTCAATGGATAGTATATATAACTTATAGCCAAGAGAATTATACCAGGTATGTCATAAAAAATGATCCAATCCAGAACAATATGGGGAGATGTTTAAATTATGAAAGATTATAACCACCTTATCAGTATTCAATATGCAGTGAAATAACTTTCAAATATAGAAAAGGAATAAAGACTTTTTCAAGAAAATTAACATGCACACACATAGAGAGAGAGAGAAATAATTTATAGCCAGTAGGCTAGTGCTTCAAAAAATGTCCAGGCAGAAGAAATATGATGGCAAAAGAAACTATGGGTCTACACAAAAAATGAAAATGTAAAAATGTACAACTGAAGGATGATATGTAAAGTATTGAAATATCAAAAAGTTTAATTCCTTTGAAAGTAATTGACTAAGGGAAAATTTTATTGATATACTGTAGGACTTGAGGAACCAATAAAAGTAATATTTATGAAAAACAGTGCAAATTTTGGAATGATAAACAGGATATTTCCTACTTAAAGACAATTTCTAGAGTAATCATTATGAAAATAAATTAGACAAATTTGAAGAATAAGGAATAAAAGAAGGGATAAACATTATGGTTACCCATAAATATTGAAGAGATAGTAAGAAAATGTTATAAAAATATTTTTGCTATTATATTTCATAATTTAGATGAAATGTACTATTCCTTAAAGATGTTCACACAAGAGAAACAGGCAACCAAAACAGCCCTGTATCTATTCATGAAATTGAATTTTTCCTTAAAAATTTTGCACAAGACAAAAATGTGAGAATTCTTTTCACAATGTGAAAAAGATATTTTTCCTTCAGATTGAAATGCAGACAGAATGCTATGTGAAATCTACTCAACCATGCAGGAAAGACAACCTCTTGAGAGATAGTAGAGCAAAAACAGAAGAAAACTGCATCCCAGGATAATGTCATGGAAGACAGGAACCCAAAACCAAAGTCTGCTCTGTTATATCTAAGGATGATTCTTATCCCTTTGTTGAACCCCACCATTCTGAATCCCTTTCTCATGCAAAAATAACATATACCCAACAAATACAGTTCTTTCCATATCCCAATCCTGTTACCTGATGAATCTTTCCTTTTTTACAAAGTTCTTTCCTTCTGTAAATATGATTGTACTTACATGTTTGAAAGTTTCGGCTGGTATTGCCAAAGCTACACTCTTCTCTTAAATAACTAAAGAATGTCTGCCAGCAGTATATAACTCAGTGACCCCTATTGTTTTTGTTTATTTTTAAAAAGTTTAAAAAATACTATATTTTTCTGTAATAAAAGTAGCATATTTTCATAGAGAAACAGACATGGAATAGAGAGGTAATGAAGAATGTGAGCTCTAAATTCAGCCAATCTGGGTTCAAATGTGAGCTTGTCTTTGAAACTGTGGATTGATGATCAATGATTTCTGCAATTTCTGTGTGCAGAGAGATTACATCTGCAAAGTTCAACCATTCAAACATACTTATTGAGGCACTCTTCTATGTGCTGGGGATAAATAACTGAAAATAACTGGCAGAAATCATGTGCTCATAAAGCTTTCATAGTGGACGAACACAGAAAAGAAACAAATAGTATAAGCAAAATATATAGATTATTAAATGGAATAAGTGCCAAGAACAAATGTACCAAGTGGGAGGGATGGGACAGTTGCAATTTAAAATAAGGTGGTAAGGAAAGGATTTATGAAGAAGAGAATGAGAAAAGATCCATGGAGTTATGAGGGGGAAGGGAATTTCAGGAAAAAGAAGTGAAAACTCCAGGTAGCATCAGGACTAATGGATATAGAGAAGTGTAAAAAAAGGTCCTTGTGGCCGTTCCATAGTGATAGTGACATACTCAGTGATACAGAATGAGTTCCTAAGAAAAAGGACAAGGGGCAAGATAATTTTGCATATGCAGGCTTTTGAAAAAATATTTAATTTTTCCATTAGTATGATGGGAAGTCTTGTACGTTATTTGAAGAAAAGTAATATGATCCTACTTACTTTGGTAATAGTATGACTCTGGCTCCTACATCGAGATCAAGCTCAAGGGTTATAAGCCAGAAAACAGAAAGACAACAAAGAAAGGTATGGAAGGTTTCACCAATAATTTAGAGACTGAGATGATGGCTCTTTGGACAAGAGTGGTGGCAGAGGGGGTGTTGAGAAATAGTCTCACTTCAAATTTTTCTGTATAGAAAATCAGTGTGATATGCTAATGGACTGGACATTAGGTGTGTGACAGAAAATCCCAGGGTGACTCTTAAGACTTTACCTGAACAAATAGGAGGATGGCTTTCTATTAATGGAGATTAAACTTTAGCTATTGCAAGTACCTATTTGAGAGTTAACTTGTGACGATAAGTCAGGTTAATTATAGAACTGAGAGCTTTTGATTATAGCCTGGCATTAAGTAGGTTCTCAGCAAATCTAATATGTTTTTACAATTATTATATTAAATCAATCATTTGCAAACAGAAGCTATTGTTCATACTTTATCCTACCGTTTTCCTGTCCTATTTTTTTAATCATTAATTGATGAATAAATTACAATACATAGATGTGACATGGCACCAGAACAAAAGGATTTCAGATATGGTAAAAAGGGGAAATTTTATGTTGTATATGTATTACTAGAATACAAACTAAATAAGAGTGTACAATACAAGCATTGAATCCTAATGCAAACCATGACATATGATTAATAGCACAATTTAAATAGCACACTAATGAAAACTGTTAGTAATATGGGAATTTACTGGAGACCTGCAGTTTATGCATGATTTTCCCTAAACCTTCAACTTTTCTAATTAAAATAAAATTAATAAATGCATAAATATATAAATAAATAAGCAAGCAAGCATGTTTTGCTGAATTTGGAGTAAAAATTTAGAAAAATATTCCAACCACATGTTACACAATATATGACATGCGTTGATAAAAATAGGGATGAGGGAAAATGCAAATAGTTTATTTCTTTTATGTTGGTCAAAGGTTGTGTTACATACCTTTAATAGCAACATAAGTGTTCACTGGACAATATTATAAGAGGGTAGGGTGTTCTTAATTTAGTTAAAAATTAAGTATTTCCTGAGATTTTGACTGCCTACATAATTATAGAATATGTTGAGCATTTTTGTCAACATGTAACAACAAGATGCACTTTTTTGTGATATTATATTTAAACAAAGGAATTACTGGCACTTATTAATACATAACAGAATGTTGAGGTCTTCAAATAATTAGCAGGCAGATGCAAAAGAGAGGATACTACATGAAGATTTTTAATTTGTTGAATTTATATCATTTCAGGTATTAAAATATTGCAAGATGAGGGTCTTGATCTCATCCATGTACCAAGAAAAGATTCATCTACCAACATTAAATGACAAAGTAATTATAAAGAATTACACTGATGTGTAAAATGAAAACTGTAAAACAATAATGAAAAGAGAAAAATGTGTAACATATATAAATATAAACCTATACATGATAAGTAGTAGTCGAGAAGACAAAGGAAAAATATCAAACATAATTAGGATATTTCTATTTTCTTTAATATTTTTTAAAAATTCTCAGATTTTTTTGAGGTTCACATTTACTTTTTGCTATTACTAAATTGTATAACAATATTTTCCAATGCTCTAACTAATGTTTAAATTTGATTTCCCTTCTTAGCTATTTCTTTATTAATAAGACTAATCAAAGTACTTATGAAACACCAGTGAATGTTTTCATAACAAAAGAGTGTGCATTCAAAATTTTGAAGACAGTAATTTTTCTGATTATGATGGTAACTAATTAACAGGACATTATTAAATTCTCCATATTTAACCTCTGATTTAATCTTTACAATAACTTAGTGGATTTACAATTATGTTTTTTCACACTTAAGGAAACAGATTTATCAGGGGAAATTTTCTAAAAAACCAACCGAGCTAAAAGCCTAGATTGTCCTGTCAAAAGTAGCATTTTTTATGACTCAGCTATGTTTCTATCCTAAAAAGCAAATGGAATGACCCCTGAAACTCTTCTCCATAATACAGTACTGTGAAATTGGGACATGCATGGTTATTTCTATGATACATTTTGAAAGATGATGCAAAATTTTTTACATTGCTCTTAAAAACACATATATTTAGACCAATGATATGTCATACATTTTAAGGGTTTCTGTTATTATGCATATTTCTAACATATTCTTCAAAATATTCTAGATCATGTGTGGTGTAGGACAGATGGCTCAGAGTAAATGCAAATGAACTAAAGGGTGTCATTATATCTGAGAGCAAATTAATTATACTCAGATAAGAAGAACACTAAAGATGATTAAATATTTAGCCTCCCCATCATTTAAATTGTCTCCTGCCATCTCTCTTCTGCATGAATCTAATGAGAGCATTTTTCACTTCTTTGTTCCTAAGACTATAAATGAGTGGATTCAGCATGGGGGTTACCATAGTATAAAACACAGAAACCACTTGATCCTTTCCCAAGGAATAGGACTTCTTTGGTTTTAAATAAATAAAAATTGTAGTGCTGTAATAAATAGTGACTCCCAAGAAGTGGGAGGCACAAGTAGAGAAAGCTTTGCACTTTCCTGAGGTGGACTTAATTTTCAGGATAGTGGACAGAATGGACCCATAGGATATAGAGATTACAGTAAGAGACAGCAGTACATTTAAACTACTGACAATGAAGAGCATTATTTCAGAGTCATGAGTGTCTGTGCAGGACAGAACTAGCAGTGGAATTACATCACAGAAAAAGTGATAAATTACATTGGATTTGCAGAAATGCAAACTGTTCATGTAAACAAGATTGAGTAATGATTCAGTAAAGCCAATAATATAGGATCCAGTGATGAGGACACGGCAAAGTCTCATGGACATGACAACCGGGTAGTTCAGAGGATTGCAAACAGCTGCATAGCGATCATAGGCCATTGAAGAGAGAAGGAAAAATTCAGTGGCAGCCAAGAAGAAAAAAAAAGACATCTGGGTGAAGCAGCCCACGAATGAAATATATTTGTTGGAAGTCAAATTCTCTAAGGTTTTAGGTGCAATGACTGTTGAGTAACAGAGGTCAAGAAATGAGAGTTGGCTGAGGAAAAAATACATGGGGGTATGAAGTTGGAGATCCAGGTGAATTATCAGTATCATCCCTGCATTGCCCAGGAGGGTAATCAGGTATATCAGGAGAAACAGTGTAAAGAGGACCCACCGGATTTCCCCAGAATCTGTCAATCCCATAAGAATGAAGTCAGGCACATTTGTGTTATTCCTACTTTCCATAGCATTCACTGTTACAAACTGTTGAGAAATCAAAGGTGATACTTTGTATAAATGTTTTGAAATTATATCTGTTTTGTGAATGATATGGCATTTAAAAATAGAGATTCTAGACCCTAAATATTCATAATAAATAGTAGTTTACAAAGTATGACTGAAAAGAATGAACATGACTGTCCAATCTAAATTAGCCATAAATCATCATTTGATATTATGTAATAGAAGTTCATATATATCACATTATTAAAATGAATTTGACATTCTTATAAATGCTTCTTTTATTTACTACTCATTCGATAAAAATATTATACCATGGGTAATAGTAGTGCATAATCTTTTTAGAAAATAAAAAGGGCAGAGAACATTAACTCATCCAGACATAACCACATAAAGTTATGTTGGATCTGTGATTCTGCCAAGAATATGTGAGTCCAGAGATCATATTCATGACACTCTATTTCTACTTAAAAGTAATTTCAGGAGAACAGAAAAATAATCCTAGATGTATAGGCAACAATGATAGGGAGATTTATGCTTCATTTATTATTCTTTTGAAATCTACAGTATTTAATAGAAATTACAGATTTAAAATTAAAAACATAAGTGACATTACTGGGGTGGATTAATATTACAGCACACACATTGCACTTAATTTTCAGATGATATATTTTTAGGGGTTATTTAAAATGAAATTGCTTCCAAAAATTATATTGATATATATATATAGCTTGCTTGATTACTCTGAGTCCATCAAATCTATATTTTTATTTCTACAAATGGAAACATACTTACTTAGGTATACTTACTTAGGTAAGGCCAACATGATATGTGTATGTATTTTCACACTCTTCTAATATATTCCTGTTTTGTATTAGAAAGACTAAAACCTCTAACTTTAAAAAAACAAAAATACTTACCATAAGCCAAAGTTGGTGAAAAGCTGCTTGTAGCATTATCTGTCTAGAAATACATCAACTTGAAATTTTCTCACTGAAAAAAATATGTAGGCTGTTTAAGAAGCCTGAACTTTCAGCAATATAATAATTAAAATCCTTTGAAATAACTCATTTACCTATTCATTCATGAATATCTAACCTAAAACATTTACTTTAGGTCCTGTTCAAATAGAAATTAGGTTCTACAAGCTTACCAGGAGGCTATTGTGAATGCATGCAGATCAGGGTATCTCTTGGTGTTCACCATGATAGTGCCATGGCAGCTCTTATATATATGTTGCTGATAATGCAACGTTTGATCATCTCTGGGACCAATTTCTGTTAATTGGAATGATTCCAAGGATAAAAGTTTGAAGACTAGTGCATATTAGGTTTGTAACAGAGGAGTTGCTTTCCCCATAGAAAACACATAATTTTGAGCAACGTACATTGGTCTTCTTTCTGATGTTTTCATTGATGATTGGGTAAGAGGGAAGGAAGGCATATCTAGAGATATACTTAATTAACCTGTGGCTGAAAAGCTAGATGCTTAACCACTGAAGATAGAATAGCACATTTTTCAAAGTGACATATTTTTATATCTAAAATGTGACACTGTCATTGGAGTAGAGATTGTCTGTTTCAAAAAATTAGAATACAATAAAATTCAAATAGGAAAATTAAGTATTGTCAACACTCAGATGTATTTACATCCAGTTATTTTCCTTTGTGCATATAATGTTTACTTTTATGGTACATATGCATTTATATATTTTTTATCACACTGCATTTTCACAAAAATTCTGATTTTATTATTGAATATATATGATACATTTTGACCTCTGTTTATGAGACTTTTGTAAAGCTCACACATATTGCATTTTGTATTGGCTGGTACAGCATAACCAACTTATTACTAGGAATGTACAACAGCTGATGAATGGGCTTTTTTGTGGCACCAAAAGGGAAAACCATGGTGAAGTTTCAACTTTCAGTTTTACCAATGTCGCTTACAACAGGCATACTGTTGTATTAACCAAAACAGTGTGTGTGCAACTTGTGCAGTGTATTACCTTATAGTTAAAGTAACATGAGAGAAGAAAGTAAAAATTAACAGTGAGTTGAATGAGCATTTATAGTTAACTTAATGGCTGATACCTGATTTCATCTCTATATAACCACATAAGGCAACTGGTGAATCTTACATTAATGAGTGATAATGAAATCACTTTCTCTTTTGCTTCATAATCACCTCAGAGAAGGAAAACCATTTATACTGCAGAAATTTAGGAGAGGTTTTGATGCTATGGATCAAGGCATTAAAGTATTGTATTATACATTTAATTAATTTTAGAAACAGAATTCTTCACTTCATCAAAAATTTTGTAATGCTGAGGAAAGTTTTCCTGGAGTTCAAAAATCTGGCATTAACTAATTTCACAATAGGTGTCTTCTCCATTTAATGCAATGTAGAGACAGATGGAAAAGTCTTGTGTAAATTCCACTTCAATGAGACTTGCCTACTCCATTAAAAATCACCATGCATGAATTTTTTATCACAGCATTGAAATCTGTTTTTAGGCTATTAAATGTACTTTTATATAACATGAGTAAAATTGAAAAGAGGATAGTTCTCAAAACTAAATTTATGAATAATTGTGCTGAAATTTACAGGTGAGATTCCAGTATGTCATCTCAAATAGTAAAATAATTAAGTGGGAGGGTAAGCAGTAAGAAATGCAATGAAAATATGACTCCTTTGTCCTATATTTCAAGAATATTACTGAAAGATTTTAACCATATCTCATTCCATTATATTGTAAGTATTTTTTCTAGGGGATAATGTTCACCTACTTAAAATACTTTAAGTGCATTTAATATTATTATGATCATTTCTAAACAACCAATATTGCAGCTTATGACACCTGGGGATTCTGTATGCCCACAGAAACTTTTATAAATAATGATAATTGACAGTGCCACCATGATCAAAACTTCAGAAAATAGATGAAAGGATTTTAGTAACTGAGTGACTGTGCAATCAAGAAGATTCCACTTGAAACTCTTAGGAAAAACAAGTCTATTATCCACATCTTGCCTGTTCTTTTATGGGGGTCCCTGGCTCTGTTTATATGAGGAATGTAATCTTATGGTGAACATTGGAGTGCATGTAGATTCCAATCTATCCAATGGCTGTTTGAAATACAGACCCAGGGCACTCATCTATCTTTCCCGCTCTCAGTACTTGCTATGCAGACAGAAACAGCTTGCAGACAGTAAAAAACAGAGTATTAAGAAATTTTGAAATGCTGCCTGAGGTAAAGCATTCCTGGATTTATGAGATATACTATAAGACCTGGAAATAGAATAGCAAACTAACCCCAAAGCAAGGAAAAGGAAAGGAATTACAAAGATCAGAGTAGCAATAAATGAAGTTGAGACTATGAAACAAATTAGAAAATCATGAAGATCAGAACTTGGTTCTTTGAGAAAATGAATAAAAATGATTGGGTCTTAGCTAGGCAGACAAAAGAAAGAGACATAGAGAGAAAGGTTGCATGACAATAATTACAGTAAAATGTGGAAGAGGGGACATAATGACTAACTCCACAGAAATAAAAGAGGGAATGAAAGGATACTATGAGAAACTACAAGCTGACAAACTAGACAATGTAATGAAGTGGACAAATTCTGAGAAAGGCAGTAGCAATGAACATTAGCTCAAGATGTAATACATAATCTCAATTCAAGAGATTGATCCAACCACATGTCAAGAGATTAAATCAGTTGTTAAGATGCATCCCCCCCAAAAAAAATTCGAGAACTAGATGGTTTCACATATGAATTTCAACAAGCATCAATAATTAGTATCAATCGTGCTCAAACTCTTCAAAAAATGAATAGGAGGGAAATCTACCTAACTCATTCTATGAAACCAACATCAACCTAATAACAAAGCCAGACAAAGATACTATAGATACTACAAGAAGAGAAAATTACAGACCAATCATTTACTGAATATAGATTCAATTATCTTCAACAAACTACTTGCAAAATGTATCCAATAGCACATTAAAAGAATCATAGGCCATAAACAAGAGGGATTTATTTGAGAAATGCAAGACTTGTTCAATGCAAGAAAATCAATTATTATAATATATCACATCAACAACTCAAAGTGGGAAAATCAGATGATTGTTGTAAACAATGCAGAAAAGCAATTGAAAATATTCAAATCCCCTTTTCTATGAAAACACTTCAAAGGATAGGAATAAAAGGGAACTTCCACAACAAAATAAACAAAATGTAGGAAAAACCCACAGCTAAAATCATCCTGAATGGAGAAAGACAAGAAGCTTTCACTCTAACATCGGGCATAAGACAAGGATGCTGACTGTCAAGATTTTACTTAACATTGTGCTGGAAGTTCTAGCCAGAGCAATTAGACTAGAGGAAGAAATTCAAGCTATCAAAATTGGAAAGGAAGTAGTAAAACTCTCACTATTTGCTGAAAGCATGACACTGTATGTCAAAAATCCCCCAAAATCTATAAAGCTACTAGAACTAATAAATGAGACGAGAAAAGTGGGAGGGTGTAAGATCAAACCCCCAAATTAGTTGTATTTCTATACACTATTGATGTGCAATCTGAGGAGGAAATCAAGAAAAAAAATCTATTTACAATAGTAGCCAAAAGAATCAAATATTCAGGAATCACTGAAGTAAAGGTTCAGAAGATCTAAACAATTTATTTTAACAAGAAATTGTTAAAAGAAATCATGGAAGAACTAAATAATTAGAAGGGCATACCATGTTCATGGAATAGAAGACTAAATATAGTTATGATGTTAATTCTACCCAAATTGATTTATAGATTCAATACAATACCCAATAAAATCCCAAATCACCTTGCAGAAATAAAAAAAATCAACAACCAAATTTATTTTGAAGTGTAGAGTGCCCTGAATCCTTAAAAATATCTTTAAAAAGGAAAATGAAATGGGATGTCTAACACTGCCTAATTTAAAGCATATTGCAATGATAAAGTGATCAAAACAACATGGTCCTGACATAAAGATAGCTACACTGACCAATAGAATTAATTTGAGTGTTCATAAATACACCATATCATCTATGTACAATTAATCTTTGATAAGGCAATCAAACCAACCTATCTGTGATTGAACAGTCTCTACAATAAATGGTATTTGGAGAAAGGGATATCTATATGAAAATGAATGAAAGAAGATCCATCTCTCACACCTGATATGAAAATGAACTCAAACGGATCAAAGAACTAAACATTAGGGTAAAAAACATAAATTGTCATAAGAAAATATAGGAAAATATACTATAAATCTTGTAAGAAGAGGCAGTTTCATAGACCTCACCCTAAAGCATGTGCTGAGGACAGAAATGGATAAATGGGATTTCCTCAAATTAAACACTTTTGTGCATCAAAGAAATTTGTCAGCAAAGTAAAAAGGCAGCCTATGCAATGAGAGATGATATTTGCTAACCACATATCAGACAAAGTTTCAGTATTCAGAATATGTAAAGAGATTCTTCAACTCAGTAAGCAAAACACAAACAATGTGATCAAAAAATGGATGAAAGAAATGAATAGACACTTTTCAGAAGAATAAGCACAAATGGCAGAAAGGCGCATAAAAAGATGTGCAGCTTCACTGGTTACTAGGGAAATATTTAGGCAAATCAAAGCCACAATAAGATGTCATTTCACACCCACTAGTAAGGTCATTATCAAAAAAGCAGAAAATGAGTGCTAGACAAGATGGGGAGAAAGAGAGCCATCCACTGTTGGTGGGAATGTAAAATTGTACAATTGCTCTGGAAGGCAGTTTGGTGTTTCCTCAGGAAGTAAGTATAGTATAGCCACATGATCCAGCAATCCCATTACTAAGCATATATGCAGAGGAACTGAATGTAAATGCACAAATGTACATTGACACTGATTTTTTTTGCAAAATTATTTATGATTGCCAAGAGATGGAACCAACCCAAATGTCCATCAACAGATGTGTAGTTAAACAAGCTATGACATATACCTAGAATGGAATACTGCAATGAAGTAAAACAATAAAGTCATGAATCATGAAACAACATGGATACACCTTGAGGGCATTATGTTGAGTGAAATTAGCTACAAACAAAGGGCAAATACCATATGTTCTCTCTAATATTTGCAAGCTAAATTTAAGAATGCAGGTTATCAGGAGATAGAATGTTGAGATTGGGCATTTGGTGCTGAATGACTACAGATTATGTCACAGGACAAAATTCAGAAATGGATAACACAATACTATCTAAAGGTATCATTGTAAGAAAAGTATGCCTAAAGAAGCTGAGTGTAAGTATGGTTGAGGGAGAAGGAAAGGGGCACTATGAAATCAGAATGAAAGCTGGAGGATAAAGACTGAGACTGTAAAATGTAGGAATACCTGCAGTCAACAAGGGTAGTGATTAAATGTACAAGTATAAAAATGTTTTTGCTTGGGAAATAACAAATGAATGTCAACATTGCAAGGGTTTGAAAATGAACAGTATATTAAAAAAAGGTACATTCAATGCAAGCTAGGATTTATACTCAACAATAATGCTGTACTGTGTTTCCACTGAATGATACCAAGGCATTATGCCAAAACTACCAACAAGAGGGGGGCATGGGTGAGGGGTATGGGCTCCATGTAGAAGAAAAGGAAATATCTTCTTGTTTTCATATATATTATGGTGATAAAGGCATGTCTATTTACTTCGGTTGGATTGGCTGATGTGTGAACAAAATTGGTTAAAAATGAACAAGGAGAAACAAGTGCTAGATAAAATGTGGAGAAAGTTATGTACCATTGGTAGAAAAGCTGAAGTGCAGCCCCTCACGAGGACAGTGTTGTGATTTCACAGGAGATTAGGGGTGGGTTCCCATGTGATCTTGCAACCCGTTGCTAGATAGTTGCTTGGAGGAACTGAGAGCGGGGATACAAATGAACACTTGCACACTGATGTTTCTGGTGGCAGTGCCCCTGATTCACAATGGATGGAGGGGGTATAAGAGTACAATAAGAAATGGAAGAATGGAAGGGGAACTATGGTGTTTACATAGAATAGATAACTAAGGAATTGCAAGAAAGAAAGAAGTTGTGGGACATGTAACTAGATGAATGAACCTTAAGGAGAGTATGTTGAATAAAATGTCAGAAACAAAAAGGCAAATATTATCATGCCTTATTCATAAGTATTAACTATAATATGCAAACTCAGAGAATTGATGTTGAGAACATGGGTTATCAGGTTGGGGTATTTTCAAGGTTCCTAAATTGCAAGCTCTTCCAGCAGTCACAAGTGTTTAGGAATTGTAACTGATATTTCTCAATTTTGAGTACCAAGCTTTTTGCATATAACCTGGTCATTCCTAGAAACTTTGAATATTTATTTGCTACCTGAGACTCAGAGCTAGACCACTGAAGGTATGAAAGTCAGAACTACCCAATCAGTAGCTGTTAAAAAAGCTGAAAAAGTGATCAGACTTTGTCTAGACATATGAACATAGCTCATATGTATAGGACTAAGGTAAATTAGAATATTTAGTTAAGGATGATGTAGTCCATATTTTCAAACTTCCACCTCTGTGTGAGATCAGAGGGAGAGATGTTTACATGGTGCAAAATTTATATTTTGGGTAGCATGTTCTTTAACTTAACTTGCAGGGTCAATTTATTAGAAAACCGTAATTATGTGGAATCTTGAAAACGGCATGAGCTCTTGTTGGATATCACAGGTTAGGGTGATACCAAAATATATTCCATAGTAATTTGGGCAGAAAATAAAAGTATTTGCAAAGTCTCCTTTAGGAACTGGGGAGAAAGGAGGAAATATCAAAATTCCCATATGGGGAATTCTTGTATTCTTGCAAACAGTGAGGACAACTAGTTCAAAAGGCTGAGCCCTCAATCTTGGAGATCACCCCTATGAATCTTAATCCTACAAATGAGAGGTTAAACCTATTGATAATTATGTCTAAGAATCATCTCTATAGAGCCTCCTTTTTGTTCACCTGTGACCTCTCACCTGAAACCAACTTGACAGTTGATTATTCTGAAGCATTATAAAGATATCCCTCTTTAGTTTATGGTGTATTGGAGTGGCTAGAGGGAAGTATTTGAAACTTTTCAACTGTGTCCCAGTAAACTTGATTCTTGAAGAAGACTGTATAACTATATATATTTTACAATATGACTGTGTGATTATGAAAATCATGTTTCTGATGTTCCTTTTGTCCAGGGTAAGGACAGATATGTAAAAAAAAAAACAACAACAGAAAAACCAAAGAAGTATAAAAAAGAAATAAAGGGAAAAAACTGGGTAGATTGAAATTCTGTAGGTCAATGAGTGGGAGAAGTAAGGGGTATGAGATGTCTGAGCTCTTTTTGTTCTTCATATTTCTTTTTCTAGAGTGATGCAAACTTTCTATAAGTGATCATGGTGAAAAACACACAACTATGTGATGATATTGTGAGCCATTGATTGTATAATATAGTTGGACTGATGTGTATGGATATTTCTAAATAAAAATATGTGTTTTAGAAATATTGGCAAGGCAGCCAACTGAATGGGAGAGAATGTTTGGTAACCATATATCTGATAAGGGTTTGCTATACAGCATGCATGAAGAATAATATGATATAAGGAAAAATAAAACAATTACAAAATGAACAATAGATACAAGTGTGCAGTTTTTCAAAGAGAAAATTAAAAACTGCAAAAATCACATGAAGAGATACTCATCTTCATTAACGATTAAGGAAATACAAAGCAAAATTTTAATGAGATATAATCTTACACCTATAGGAATTGCTGCTATTAAACAAGCAAGAAATACCAGTATTGGAGAGGATGTGGATAAATTGGAACACTTATTTACTGTTTGTGGGAATGTAAAATCATACAACCTCTGTGGTTGCCTGATGCCCTTTTTATTCAAGCTATGGACAGATGAGTAAAAAGTAAGGATAAAAACAAACATATAATAGGGGAAGGTAAATGGTAAAAATTGGGAATTGAAATCCTGAGTCAATGAGAGGCAGGAGCAAAGGATACAGGATGTATGAGTTCTATTCTTTTCTTTTTTTTTTAAGTTTTCTTTCTAGTCCTCGTGTTAGAGCAGTTGCATGCTCCCATACTTTCTTTTTCAGGAACATTGTTAAATAGTGAATTTGTATCCAGTAATGATTTCAGTTGATTTTCATTCTTGCTTTTACATAATAGAGACTTTTTTTTTCATTGCAGGTAGATTCTGATTAGAAGAGTCAATAAAACATTTCCTGTTAAATCCACCTGCTAATTGTATCTCACTAGTCAGAATGACTTCACTATTTCTTTCTCAGTGTTGAAGGTTATAATTAAAATGAATTTACATGCAAAGAAGAAGGCAAACCTTTTTATTAGCCAGTGTTCCAGAAACAGTGCTATTAACAGTTGATCTTTCCTCCCAACAGAGACACATATAAGCAGTCACCATTCATATATTTCAAAGTTTTTTAGTCAACTTTCGGGAATTGGGGAACATTTTCTCACAGAAACAATGGTGTTTAGATTTCCTGTTAACCTTACAATGGATACCTTGCTTGGGAAGCTAATCAATCCATTTTAACCACGAAAGTACTTAACTTGAGTGTAGTTGGTGAATTACTAATTGTAGATACTGACCAGCCTCTGCAACATCACCCTAACTAAGAAAATGGTGCACAAAAGCCAAACGCACACATTGGAGTATATCCTTGTGCTGTGTACCTCTGTCCCTAGGTGTAGGAAAACATAGATTCATTATGGGGGTAACAAATATACGGTTATAAAATGTATATTAACCTATTATAAAAGTATACCAAGGAAGTCTGTTATTGTTATTGAAAGCAAAAACTTGTTAGTATGTCAACTTAACTTAAACATCTTGACCTTATTTATGACAATACAGTGGCGATTGATAATGTAAAAATAATTTTCTTCCTTTTAAAACTACTGTGCAAACTATATACTCTTGGGGAGGTTTGAAATTTATTAGAAGTTTCTTTAAACATGTTCACCTTACTTAGATACTGATTTTATTGCCAGTACGTTCTCTAAATATTTATGAGAAATATGCATTTTATTTTTAAAGACGTTTATGAGATTTGTGATGCCTGATAGTACCCTAGAACCTGAAACCCACTTTCAATACCACTTCCTGACCAATTCTTCACAAACCCTCAGCCTTTTTGTTTTTGTTTTTGGTGAACTGACTAATTGTAAACACAAATGATACGGTTTGTTTTAGAATTCATCTTTTCAGTCTTAGTGATGGTTAATATGGATAAACCTTAGCAGTAAATAGTCTGCATTTGTAATAGGAAAGCTAAATTTTCTCAAGAATATTTGGATACTACAATACCAAATTTTAAATCATCAACTTTTTCGCCAGTATGACCTCAGGCAAATATGCATTTTTGAGTGCAACTTTGCCCATCTGTTTAAGAGAAAAGCCTGTCACCAAAGTTGCAGTAGGAATACAGTGGTTTGAATGGAAACCATCACTCTTTTCTCTATGAACATTACAGAGCTTTGTCTGGAGTGACATTTTGTACAGAACCCCTGATGCTCCCTCTGCTTCTTCCATAACTACAGGAAGTGAGAGAATCACATGAGGAAGCCAGGAGTCTGAGAAAAATTAATTGCATTCAATAGCCAGTCTCTCCTTCTAGGGAAACCAATCCAGACACAGCTGTTTTGGTACCTCTTCTTACATAGACTCTGAATCAGGTTTATTCTATAAGAAATTGTTGAGAATCAGCCACAGCTTGGATGACCCAGTCATCTTGATTTGCAAAATTAAAAGAACAAAACTATGTTGTCAGTTGTTAGCGTAGATTAAAGTATAGTTATTGAACTCATGTTTAGAAATCCTTAGAAGGAAAAAACCTCAAAAATACAAATGAATTATTTTGGAAAGTAAGATTGCCCTTTCTGAATTTCCAATTCTTAAGGTTAACTTTATATGAAATAACATAAAACACTAAACTGATTTATATTCTATTAAGAAATAGAGTATAAAGATGTAGTCTTGTCTCAAAGCTTTTGCACTACAGCAAAAGTTTTTAAAATGCAAACCCAGTTCACTGTATAAAGGGGGAACATTGAGCTACTTACTGAAGTCACTTAATACAGAGCATTTGTAGTCAACAGTAATTCTAGCCATCCATACATAAGTCTGTTCTGAGGTGGCTATAACACATGAGAAGATAAAATCTCCCTGTTGTTTATCTCTTTTCCTTCATCTGTATCTGATGGTAGTATAAGATTTCTTAACAAAGTTTTATGTTGTTTTTGAAATGTGTAGGTTATTTTTGTGAATCTGATTAAATGGATATGGGGTGTGGAAAGAAGAAATTAATGGACTGGAAGGAAAGCAAAGCAGTGATTTTTTTCAGTGGCCTTACTGTAGAAAAACTGCTGAAGGAGAGTCCTGTTGCTTGACCACTTCCCAGACTTGAGAAGGGGCATCATAACCATCTGTAGTGCTTATAAAAATACAGATAGCTGATTCATACCCTAAGAATTTCTGGTTCAGTCTGTCTGAAGTAAAGTCTGATCATTTGCATTTCCAAAGAAGGGATAGTATTATAGTTACCTATAAATATTGAAGAGATTTTAATAAAGTATTATAAAAATACTTTTGCTGTTACATTTCATAATTTAGTTGAAATGTACTATTCCTTAAAGGTGATCACACAAGAGAAACAGGCAACCAAAACAGCCCTATATCTATTCATGAAATTGAATTTTTCCTTAAAAATTTTGCACAAGACAAAAGTGTGAGAATTCTTTTCACAATGTGAAAAAGATAATTTTCCTTCAGATTGAAATGTAAACAGAATGCTATGTGAAATCTCCTCAACCATGCAGAAAAGACAACCTCTTGAGAGATAGTAGAGCAAAAACAGAAGAAACTTGGGTCCCAGGATAATGTCATGGAAAAGACTAACCCAAAACAAAAGTCTGTTTTGGTATATCCAAGGATGATTCTTATCACTTTGTTGAACCCCACCATTCTGAAAGCATTTCTCACACAAAGATAGAATGAACCCAACAAATACAGTTGTCTCCATATCCCAATCACATTACCTGGTAAATATTCCCTTCTTTACAAAGTTCTTTCCTTCTGCTAATATGATTGTACTTGTATGTTTGATAGTTTGGGCTGGTATTGCCAAAGCCACACTTTTCTCTCTACATATCTAAAGAATGTCTGCCAGCAATATACATCTCAGTGACCCTTATTTAAAAAAAAGCTTTAAAAATTATTATATTTTTTCTGCAGTAAAAGTAGCATCCTTTTGTAGAGAAACAGACATGAAATAGAGTGGTGATGAAGACTGTGAGCTGTAAGGTCAGCCAGTCTGGGTTCAAATGTGAACTTGTCTTTGAAACTGTGGATTGATGATGAATGATTTCTATAATTTCTATGGGCATAGAGATTACATCTGTAAAATTCAACCATTCAAACATACTTATTGAGGCACTCTTCTACGTGCTAGGGATAAATAACTGACAATAACTGGCAGAAATCTTGTGCTCATAGAGCTCTCATAGTGGAGGAAAACAGAAAAGAAACAAATAACATAAGCAAAATATATAGACTATTAGATGGGATAACTTCCAGGAATAAATGTACCAAGAAGGAGGGATGGGGCAGGTGTAATTTAAAACAAGGTGGTAAGGAAGGTTTTATGAGGAAGAGATTGAGAAAGGATCCAGGCAGTTATGTGGGGTAGGGAATTTCAGGAAAAAGAAAAAAATGAAAAACTCCAGGTTTTAATCAGGAT
The DNA here is from genome assembly GCA_004026745.1 of Myrmecophaga tridactyla. Lineage (NCBI taxonomy): Eukaryota > Metazoa > Chordata > Mammalia > Pilosa > Myrmecophagidae > Myrmecophaga > Myrmecophaga tridactyla. The sequence goes on from PVIY010032696.1 coordinate 28,293, forward strand.
TAATGGGTAAGGGAAGTGAAAAAAAGGTCCTTGTGGCTATTCCAAAGTAAGAGTGACAGACTCAATGATACAGGATGGGTTCCTATGAATAAGGAGGAGGGGCAGGATATTTTGGATATGCAGCTTTGGTAAAAATATTTAATTTTTCCATTAGTATGATGGGAAGTCTTTTAGGTTATTTGAAGAAAAGTAATATGATCCAACTTACTTTGGTAATAGTATGACTCTGCTCCTACATTGAGATCAAGCTCAAGAGGACTAAGCCAGAAAACAGAGAGACAATATAGAAGGGTATAGAAGGTTTCATCAATAATTTAGAGACTGAAATGATGGTTTCTTGGGCAAGGGTGGTGGCAGAGGAGGTGTTGAAAAATAGTCTCACTTCAAATTTTTCTGTATAGAAAATCAGTGTGATATGCTGATGGACTGGGCATGAGGTGTGTGACAGAAAATCCCAGGGTGACTCTTA
>PVIY010032697.1:0-28773 GCA_004026745.1 Myrmecophaga tridactyla
CTTCCTACGTCACTCTTAATAAAGCCAAGAATTCTCACATTTTACAAAACCAATGTGCTCTGCCACTTACCCCCACCCTCCCTCCTTACCTCAACGACATTGTCTCCTTTTGACTCTTCTCTTCACTTACACAGTATTAGTCACACTGTCCTTTTCTGTTTCTTATGCTAAACAAACAGGGCCTTTGGACTTTCTCTTTTCTGCCTTGAATACTATTTCCAAGATTTTTGCATGGTTCTCTCCTCACTTCTATTAGATCTCTCCTCAAATCTTATATAATAAATAGCAAGCATATCTCATTTATCATTTTCTATAGTCTTTACTTTTCTTCATGATACTTATCACCACTTAATATGGTTTATATTTAATTATCTACATATTATATTTCCTCCCACTAGAATGTAGCCCCCTTTAGAGCATTGGCTTTATTCACTAGTACATCTCCAGTGTCCTGGAGACACTCAATAAACATTTATTGAGTGAATAATAATAGCTAGTGCTGATATGGTGTTTATCAGGTGCCCAAGTATTGTTCTAAGTTCTATACATATGTCATTTCATTTAATCCTCACAATGACCCTATGTATTGAATGTACCTGTTTAGAGAAAAGGTAACATACACAGAGCAGTACAGAGGGGTGATCTAAAACACTCAACTAGTATAAGGCTGAGTCAGAATCCAAGCAACCTAACTCCATATTTTAAACTCATCATGAATGCAGTAGTACAGATTGATAATGGATGGATGGATGGGTGGGTGGGTGGATAGACACTTGGATGACTCTTCCAAGTACTAGTTATGTGAATTTATATTCTCTGTATAAGCTGCTGGTTCCTTGCTAGGAAATGGTTATGTTTATACAAGTTACTTAAAAAATATTATAAATATCAGCTATTAAAATTATGATCAGCTGAAATTTCATTAATATTATCTGTGGATGTTTACTTAATCTGAGGCAAGAGTTTCATTTTTAAAAAGAAGTATTGGGCGGGTCATGGTGGCTCAGTGGCAGAGTTCTCGCCTGCCATGCCAGAGACCTAGGTTCGATTCCTGGTGTCTTCTCATGAAAAATAAATAAATAAATAAATAAATATTAAGGTCAAGTTTCCCTTATGACAGCTTATGACATTAGAATGTGATTTTAAGAGAATGGTCCCTGGAGTCACAGTACCAAGATTAAAATTGAGGCTCCACTATAGTATAGAATAGAATTCATGTATAGGTGGAACTTGAAATATATAGCTTGATCTCTGTGAATGTCTAAATATCTGTCTGATTCTTAGTTAACAGGAATGTATGCTGTGCTATTTATAGTCCAAAATTCTTCCAGGGACACCCAGGGCTGTTTTGTTCACTGATGATTTTCACCTGCCATAAACTGTTAGACAGCCTGGTTTGATGAACTGGTCAGAGGGGTATAAAAAAGACCACACAGGAACTTCTGCCTTAGCACCTCTGAAAACCAGATTCAGGACACAGATCCTGGTGGTCCAATCTGGAGACAGATTACATCTGTGTGTTAGTAAGGATGTTGGGGAGATTGTTCCTGAATGTCTCTAAGATGCCCAGTGCTTACCTGCACTGACTTTCTAATCTGAAAATGTATGATATTAGGAAGTTTAAACTGCCCCTCTGAGCCACAGCTTGTTTTAGTTTGCTAAAGCTGCTGGAATGCAATTTACCAGAAATGGAATAGCTTTTATAAAGGGAATTTATTACATTACAAGTTTACAGCTCTAGGGTCATAAATATGTCTAAAATAAAGGTATCCAGAGGAAGATGCCCTGACTCAAGGAAGGCTGATCTGGGTAAGCATGTGGCTGGCTTCTACTGGTCCTTCTTTGCAGTTCATTGCTTCTACTTCTGATGCCAGAGATTTCCTCTCTAAGCTTCTGTGGGCCCTCACTTAGTTCCTCCAGGGCACAACTCTTGGTTCTGGCTTGCTTAGCATCTCATGGGAAGGCAATGGTGACATCTGCTGGGCTCTGCTTGTGTCTAAGCCTCTGCTCTCTCTGTTGGCACTCCAAAGCATCTCCAAACATCCATGTTTCTATCAGCTCTGAAGCAACTGTTCTCTAAGCATCTGCCTCTGAGGTTCCTCCAAAATGTTTTCTCTTTTAAAGACACTAGTAAACTAATCAAGACCCACCTTGAATGGGTGGAGTCACACCCCCATCTAATCAAAAGGCCATGCCCACAATTGGGTGTGTCACATCTCCATGGATATCATCTAACCAAAAGGTCACATCCACAACTAGGTGTGTCACATCTCCTGGAAACAGTCCAACCAAAGTTTCCTACCCTAACAATAGGTCTGGCCTCACATGATTGGATCAGGATTAAAACGTGACTTTTCTGGGGAACACAATAGTTTCAAACCATCACACAGTTCCTCCTCCATCCAATAGGGTTACTAAAAATACCATAGATACAGAAATTATGAGGGTTTAAATTGATTACACATAGTAACTGTTCCAAGAATGTGTGCTAGTATGATTATGTATTATTATTTTAAACCGCACCCTGACATAATGACTTGATTATGTGAAGAGAATGAAGATTGTTCAAGTTCATACTTGCAGTTTAATCTTGAAACTTTCAAAAGTATATTTGAATGCCATTATCTGATGGGAAATTTTTGTTAAAGCTTAAAAATATATCAAAACTTTCCATATAAATGTGAATGCATATCAATAACTATATAACAAATTGCATAGAAAAAATGGAGAGTGTGGAAAAATAATAACTATAAAATGTCGATTGAGAAATGGTTGTCTTTGAAAACAATCTTTTCTTTACACAGTAATAAAAAATAGGAATTGTACATTAATAGTTGTGGAGCTACCTCTTAAAATATTGTTCATTCAAAACCTGAACTAATCACTTATTATATGTAACCTAGGAAAATGGCTTAACCTCCCTGTGGCTCAATTTCCTCCTCCATAAAATAAAGAAAAGAATGGTATTGTTTTCATAAATTATTGTGAGAATTGAATGAAATAGTCTATGTAACACAATAAACTTAAATAAATAGAAATTTTCAATATTTTTCTTCATTTAAAACTGATGCATTGAAAATTCAACAATGATATAATAAAATCATATTTTTTAAAATTGTCCATTCAAATATTTTAATAAATATTTAGCAAGAAACAAGAAACTATCCATTATACATATATATTTATTTAATTTTTTCAAATGCTTATGTTCTAGTTTGTTAGCTGCTGGAATGCAATATACCAGAAACAGAATGGCTTTTAAAAAGGGGAATTTAGTAAGTTGCTACTTTACAGTTCTAAGGCCGAGAAAATGTCCCAGTTAAAGCAAGTCTTTAGAAATGTCCAATCTAAGACATCCAGGGAAAGATATCTTGATTCAAGAGGGCCGATGAAGTTCAGAGTTTCTCTCTCAAGTGGAAGGGCACATGGTGAGCATGGTCAGGGTTTCTCTCTCATCTGGAAAGACATGTGGTGAACATGGCATCATCTGCTAGCTTTCTCTCCTGGCTTCCTTTAACGAAGCTCCCTGGGAGGTGTTTTCCTTCTTCATTTCCAAAGGTCGCTGACTGATGGACTCTCTGCTTCTCATGGCTATGTTGTTCTGCTCTCTCCAAATCTCTCTCATTCTCCAAAATATTTCCTCTTTTGTAGGACTTCAGAAACTAATCAAGACCCACCCAAATGGGTGGAGACATGTCGTCACCTAACCCAGCTTAGCAACCACTCTTATTGGGTTACATCTCCAGGGAGATGATCTAATTACAGATCCAAACATACAGTATTGAATAGGGATTATTCTGCCTTTATGAAATGGGATTTTGATTAAAACATGGCTTTTCTAGGGGACATACATCCTTTCAAACCAGCATAGCTTACTATGGGCTAGATGGTCAGCTTAGTGTTGAGAATGCAATGGTGGAAAAGTATAGGCACAGTATCTTGTAAGTGAGCTAACAGTAAATCAACAACTTAAAACATGTAAGTATTACATTAGTAGAAAAGCCATGTAAACTAATCTGAGGGCTCAGGAAATGAGCATAGAGAAAGTATATTTTATTTGAGAACTGAAAAATAAGTAGAAATTAATCATATGAATTACTGAGCTTAAAGCATGTGTAAATTGCCAGAAGCTTTTTATAGGTTTGTTTATCATGGGTTAAAAGAAATTCAGAATAGCTGGAGAATAGATTTTAAGGTAATAGTATCATAGCTCAGTAGAAAATCAATGATTAATGTCTAAATATAATAAATCAAGAAATTAAATCAATATTAATTTTAATCCTGTTATCATTGACTTTCTGTTTGAAGTCCTTCCTTTATAAATTATTTTAAATCAGTTCTGCTAGTAACAAAATCTCCTAGTTTCACTTCATTTGCGAATATCTTTATTTCAACTTTATTCTTAAGGGATATGTTCACTGGATATAGAATTGTGAGTTAACCATTCATTTATTTTACATCTGAAAAATGCTATTCCACTTTCTCTCAATCTCAATGGTTTCTGAAGGGAAATGCTTGATACATTCAAGTTCTTGCTACCCTATAGGTAAAGAGTTGTTTCAAGTGACTGCTTTCAAGACTTTTATTTTGACTTCGGTTTTCAGAAATTTAATTATTATATATGTGGTTATAGATTATTTTGTTTTTATCTTGCTTGCAGTTCACTGAACTCCTTGTATCTGTAAGTTTATGATTTTCACAAATTTTGGAAGTGTTCAGCCATTACTTCTTCAAATATTTTTCATCTATTCATGCTCTCTTCTGTCCTTCTGCAACACTGGTTACACAAATGTTGGATCTTTGTTTTTGATGTTTCACAGGTCTCTGGGTATTAATTAATTTTTCTTTAATCTATCTCACTTATCTGTTCAAATTGATAGTTACTGATTTCTTTTAAACATCATTGATTTTTGTCTGCTTTTTTCTGAGTCATTCAATGAGGCTTTTTTTTGTTTTGTATTTTTCAGTTCTCTCGTTTTGCTGTGATCATCTTGTTTGACAACATCTTAAATGTTTTTCATTTCTTTCAATATTTTTAATAATTGTTTGTTGCAACCTTTTTAAGAATATGGCTTTAAAATAGTCAGATAATTCCAACATTTGGGTCATCTTTGTGTTGGCCTGTTGATTGTGCTCATTTAAGTTAAGATTTTCCTGGTTTGAGGTATGATGAGTAATTTTTGATTCTTGATACCCTTGTTTTGGTACCCTTGATGGTTTAATTATTACATTATAAGATTTTGGTTCTTATTTCAGTAGTTTAGTCAGGCAGCCTGTAAAATCATTTAAGTTGAGAATGCAAGCTTTTGTTCAATATTGTGAACTTTGTTTCTGATGCAAATTTAGTTTGCAAAGTCCTGTTCTGCTCTGTCCTACTTGTTTGCTAACCAGAAGCTAATTGAAAACCTAGAACCTATTCTAGATATGGTTCAAATCTCAGAGGATGTTTTATGTTAATGCTGGTCAGATTTGTGTGCGGGCCATTCCAGAGTATGCTCAGAATCTCTCCATCCAGCTTCCTCCTCTCTATAACAATTAATAATTCTTTAGCTTGGAAAGAGTAGGTTCTGTTCATGCTGACAGGAATGATCAACAGGGCTGCTAACACAGTCTCTGCACATAAACAAATAAAACAAAAAAGCAAACAACAAGAGAACAATGAGTGCTCATAATAACTGGCAAAATCTGGATAGTGTCTGTAGTTTACATAATAGGACTATACCAAAGTAATTTTTCTGGTCTTGATAATATACTATGGATATGTAAATTATTACTGGAGAAAACTAGGTGAAGGTACAGGAGAAAATTATAATATTTTTCAATTTCTTATGAACCAAACAATAATTGAAACCAAAATATTAAAGAATAAGATATGAAAATGGGAATTATATGTGCATATACTTTTTATTTTATTGCTACATATATAGCATATTTTTCATATATGTAAAAGGCCACCAATAGTAAATACCACAAAATACATGTATAACACAATATTTAATATTGCAAACAAAAAACAATTAAATGAAAGTAACAGTTATCAACCATGGGTAACAATTGGGGGTGTGGAAAAAAAATTTTAATTTTTAATTTTTCACATATAACATTATGTAATCTTTTAATTGCCTGTTTTATTAAAGTTAGTATGCCCAATAATTAAGACAATTTCTCGTTTCTGACACAAGAATGAATTTTAACAAATATGCTGTTATGCAATCACTATTACAATCAAGATATGGATCATTTTCATCACTCTGAATAATTATTTCCTAATCATTTGCAGTTAATTGATTACTTCCATTCCCAGGTTTTGGAAATTTCTGATCTTTTACTGTCACAAAATGTTTGTCTTTTCCAGAACATCATTTAAATAGAATAATAGTTAATCTGAGTCTAACTTTTTTCGTTTAGCATTATTATGCTGAAAATGAAATGAACAGGTTCCAAAAATCAAAGCACAGAAGAAGTTTATTGAGCTAAGGTTGCATGCACAAGGAGCAGCACCCAAGAAGGTTTTGCTCAAAAGGGCTGAGATCAGTGAGACAGCTTATTTTGCTGTTTGGAACAAAGGGAGGATGTGGGGGGGTGAATGGAGAGGGGTTGGGGAGATGTTGATTGTGAGTGAAGCATGAGCTTTATGAGCTCTGAAGGGGATGTGAGTTGTTTGGAGCAGGTGACTTTGGGTGAGAGTCCATTAATCAGCAATCCACAAAAGCAGAAGATTTGTGAAAGGCTGTGACTATCTGGGGAAGGTTAGAAGACTTGCTGGCATCAGTTTGACTTGTTTATTACAGTCTCTCTTTTCTAGCAGTGGCAGAGGTTTCTATCAGCACCACAAGGGATCTTTGGCATGTCAGCCTGCCATAGTTGCCTTTTGTTTCTTCTTTGTAGCTTCCTGGGTAAAATGGATGTTCAAGCAAATCAAGATGATTAGAAAACTGTTTTACCATTCCAATTTCACAATCCCTCCTTTTTTGTCAAAGGAGTCTTTTGACTCCCCAAAGACCAAGCATGGCTAGTTTGGGATCCATAGGTTGATACCTTAAAGCTAGGGGCTAGGGAAAATAGTTTGGTGGCTTTGAGGTGCTGCCCAACAAAGTTGATGATGAAGTGGTTGAAGAAAGATCTGAGGAGGAGGATGATTAACATGATCAGTGTCAAGACTAAGGAATACAACCAAGAGGCATTAGGCAGACACCCCTTAATGGATTCCCACACATCCTTTGGTTGCTGGTTCATGTGGTGAAGCCATTTAGTTTGTCTTCAGATTTCTTGGAAGTTGGTTTTGACCTGTGGTGTTAGTACAGATACAGCAGGAGGTATTGGCAATAGCACAAATACTATCTTCTTCAGCTAAGAGATATTCTAAAGCTAGCTGGATATGCATGTCTTTAGCTGCTAGGGAATTGAGGGATGTTGTGAGCCCTTGTAGGGCTTTTCAGATTTTTTGAGTTATTCCTTCAAGCATGGCACTGAGATTTTGAAGGAGGTGTTCATTGTTCGAAAAATCTTTCCAGGGAGCTAGAAATACAAGTCCAAGCCCAACTACGGCAAAGATTAAGGTGATGGTATATTTGAGTTGTGGAAAGAAATAGTATGGGCCTATTGGAGTAGGCATGGAAGTTGAGATCCATGAAAAATTCAACAGTGCATTTGATTATTGATCAGATTTCATGCAGGGGGCAGGAGAAACCTTCAATGTCTTGGGAGCTGTTACAAAGGAAAGTGTATCCAGCAGGTAAATACCAGGAGTGTTGATGGGACAAGCAGCTATAGTAATATAGTATAAACCATGATAATTTTTTGGACCAGGGTGGCAGAAGTTACAGTGTCCATTTTGGGGACAAGGCAAGATTAGAAGGGTTTGGGAGAGGAGTTCAGGTGATTGAATCTGTAAGGCAGGCAATTTTGGTTTGTGTCTGAGGAAAGATCATATGGGTTAGATGTAACCCACAGGGTAAGTTAGGGGGAGGAAAAGATAGAATTTCATTGAGAAGAAACCCAACTAGGCTAGATCGTACAGCTGAGGGTTATTGTGGCAAACCTGGCAATTGGATAAGTTTCCTGCAGGGGCAAGAATGTGAGACATATTCATTATTAGATTGTTTTGCCAAGATAGAGAAGGGAAGAATGAAAAGGAGAAAAGTAGGGGATTATAGTTATCATTGTTGTTACAGGATTTATGGAAGTGGAATGTAAAAAAGAAGAGTGAGAGAGAATAAGCTGGGTAGAGCAAATAGGTAGGGAATAATAATGTCATACAAAACCCAGAAAAGAGCAGTAATGCCAAGTGTGCAAAGGAAAATGTAGCAATGCCAGCAAGGGTTTCTTTGATTACTGGCAAGAGGGCTATGTATCTAGAAAATTTTAGAAATACTCACTTGTCATCTAGATTTTTGGAAGAGCAAAATACTTTTGTTGCCATCTGCTTCCGGACTCAGTGAAGGTACAGGATTAGGTACAGAATGGTTTCAGTGGTCTTCTCTAGAGGGGAGAGCTGGATCTAGGTATGTCAAGTGGATCCAGGAGTCTACTCCTCAAAGCTTTGTGGCAGTAGTGGTGGTAAGAAGAACTTGATAAGATTTTTCCACAAGGGTTCAAGTCCATGTTTCTGGAAGTGATATTTCCATGGAGAGAAATTCAGAAACAATTTTATGAAGTTCAGAAAGAGCTTGTGAGAGTTTTTGACATATGATGCTAAGGAAAACTAACTTCTGCACTCTGAGTCCAAGGAAATAAGGGCATATGTCAACCAATGACTATTCAGTAGGGAGAAAGTTGACAGGGGACAAAATGGCAACCCCCTAAGTTCATGAGGACTAGGGGATGGACTTTAACCCAGGAAAGAGAGAATGGTTCAGAGAGTTTTCCTAACTGGGTTTTGATTATGCCATTAGTTTGTTTGACTAACCCTGATGACTGAGGGTGGTAGGCAGTGTAAGATGGTAGAGGTTGATAGGAGTTCAGATAGAGGCTTCCCAGTAAAGTTGGGACCATGATCACTGAGGACTTCATGGGGAACTCCCTACCATGGAATAATTCTCTAGGAGAACCTTGGCCACTCCAGTTGCAGTTGCCTGACTTACCAGAAAAACTTCTACCCATTGAGAGAAAAATGCAGACTATAACAAAACAATACTTAAACTGCTGACAGAAGGGACGCTAAATGAAATCTATTTGCCAGATTTTAAAAGATCCTCTTGGTAGTAGAAATTTACTAGGAGGTAAGTGGAAATGTCATGCTTGATTGTATCAGGGGCAGAGGCAGCAGTTAGTAGCAGTCTGTTGTGCTGCTGTTCCAAAATTGCCCCACAAGTTTTTTTTAGCTTGTTGGGCCTCTAGTGTGTCTGGGCATGAAGATATCTCATCAAAGGAAGAATGAGAACATTGGGGAGAATAAGGAGGCTATTTGGTACAAGCCATAATCCAAACTTGATGCCCTGATGCCCACCCTGTCTTCCAAGTTTTTCAGTGTCAAGGATGAGCATATTTTGTTGGGCTTGTATGATATCATTTAAAGAAGCACCTTGAGGAATAATTTATGGCACTTGAAGAACCTGAAGGAAGTGTTGTTTTCCATCAAGAAGCACAGCGGCTCTTTGGCAGGCTGCAGAATCTGCTAATGCACTTTTTTTTTTCTTTTTTTTTGCATGGGCAGGTACCAGGAATTGAACCTGGGTCTCCGGCATGGCAGGTGAGAACTCTGCCTGTTGAGCCACTGTGGCCTGCCCTGTCCTGCAGTTTTGACAATGACAATTGCTTTGGGGAATGGAAGACTGTCTATGGGTTACCCAGATTTTATTTTTAATTTGTTGTCCTGAGGAGGTGAGGAAACCATGGTATTTACAGAGCATCCCCAAATCGTGGGACCTCCAAAGGCAAAACAGCTATCAGTATAAGTGGTGATAGTCTTTCCTTGTGCCATGCCTGGGTGATGGCAGCAAGCTGTACCTGGTGTGTTGAGGAGGCACCTCAACACAATTGGCAGTGGCCAATTCTTAACAATTTCAGAGGAGGTTTGTTATTCCATATCTTGAAATTAAGTCCTCATGCCCATCACAGCAGCAAGAGCTGTCAATAAACCAGACATAGTCAGGGGTTTCTAGCAGGATTTCACTTAAATTTTGCCTTGGACTGAGAACAGAGTCAAGAAGGGTGAGAAAGTCATGAGGTTCAGCTTCATCAAAAACTTCAAGGAGAAAGGTTGCTGGGTTTAGAGCTTTGACATACTCGATGGAAATGTGGTTACTTAAACAAGCTTCAAGGTGTGATAAGCAGCTGGTGGAAAGTCACTGGATATGGTGGCTGTTTAGTAAAGATTTCATAGTGTGGGGCACAAAGATTGTGAGAGCTAAGTCTAGAGTTACTTCAGAGACTGCTTGACCCTAAGTTGCAGTGGCTATGACTGCACATAGGCAAGAGTGAAGGTCCTGAGTCACTGCATCCAAGGTCTGGCTGTAATAATCAGTGGGGTGGTAATGATCAGCACCCCACAGCATAAAGCACTTAAGATTCATCTACCTTGTGTGAATGTGTCCATAGTTCATTGCTTTTAATTGTTCATTAGTATTCCTTTGTATAGATGTACCCCATTTTTTTCCATTTACAACTTGTGTTATGTTTTCAGTGACTATGAATAAAGCTGATATGTAAAAGTGTTCACATAAAATCCTTTGTGTGAACATATGTTGTCAACACTCTTGGAGAAATTAGAAGTGTGATTACTGAATTTTAAGACGAGTGCATTTTACTATATAAGAAACTGGCAAACTCTTTTGCTAACTGGCTTTATCATTTTGAAATTTCACAAGCAGCTCTCATACTTTCACTACCCAGCACTTGATATTCTGCACTATTAGGGGCTTTTTTCTTTCCTTTTTTATTTCTCTCTCTCTATATATATATTTCTCTTCCACTTTCTCTCTCTCTTTGCCAGGCTGATGGGTATATTGCCTTATCTCATTGTGGTTTAAATCATTATCTTTCTAATGGTTAATGATGCTAAACATCTTTGCATGTGCTTATTTGCCATCCATACATCTTCTTTGGAATTGTGTTTTTTCAAATCTTTTACCATTTTTAAATAGGATTTTTAAATTTATTATTGAATTTTGATGAATATACATGTAAATTAACTGCCATTTTCTTTTAAGTTGTGGCTGTCTTTTCATTCCTTTAAAATAGACGAAGCTTAAAGTTTTGATGAAGTGCAGTTTGTCCCTTCTTTTTTCATTTATGGTCCTTGCTTGGTGTGTCCTTTCTAAAAAATTATTTGACTAAAGATTTCTCCCAGGCTATCATTCAGAAATTTTATAATTTTGGATTTTACATTAGGTCTATAATTCATTTTGAATTATGTTTTGTATAGGTTCATGGTTGTATTTGTCTTAGTTCTAGGCAAATGAGGATCTTGTCTGGGAATGCAAGCCACAGTGCCACTTCCCTCCATTTTGACTTCAGAACGGTCAAAGCATTTCTCATGTACTTAAGACAACTTACATTAGCTCCAGTCAATATTTATCCCCTTTAGGGAAGTCTTCAATCCTTTAACATGTTCATGGGGTCAACCAGGCGCCCTAAGTGTTATGAACATGAGGTAATTCTGGTGGATCCCATGGGGGGACTTTGATTGCACAAGGGCAGACTAATGAGCTGACTGCTTTCTCTGGGTGGTGCAGTATTTCTTTCACTGGGTTGTCTGAGAATTATCTGCCAGGATGCTGCTGACATACTGATTTGATATGACTCAATATGCTTTGTAGTCAGACGGCTTGCTTCAAAAATATATGTATTTTCCCTATTGCCCAACATATCCTCAGACTGGTACAAGGTAGAGATCAAGATTGAAATGTTTTTAATCTATGGGGAGCCAGTTCTTCCAGCACCATTATTTATAAACTTTATCAGTTTTCCATTGAATTACTTTGGGACCATTGTTGTAAATCAGTTGATCATTTAAAAGTGGATCTCTCTTGGCTTTTTTAGTCTGTTCATTGATCTGTGAATCTGTACTTTAATCAATACCATAGTTCCTTAATTGTTGTAATTTTTCGTAAGTCCTTAAAATAGGTACATGTTCTTCTGACCCTTTTTTAAGCTGATTTTGCTATTACAATGTGTTTGTTTTCCATAAACATTTAAAAATCACTTATCAATTTCTATAAAAATCACTACTGAATTGCATTTAATGCATAACACAATTAAAGGAGAATTGATGTCTTAAGAAAATAGAGAAATTTGATCTATGAAAAAAGAATATTGTTTCACTTAATTCCATCTTCATTATTTCGCATATCAATGATTTGCAATCACAGGGCAAAGGTATTATTTTATTTTATTTTTTTAGGACTTTACCAAGAAAAGTACAACTACTTTTAGGGTGTCCTACTGAAGACATTAATATTTTTTGCATTGACTAGAGACATTGTGGAATTTGGGGGCAAAAAATAAACATGAGAAAGGGCTGGGTGGAACTTAGCCATGTGGCCTTTTAGCCTTATACTTTAGGATTTGAGTACAGTTCTGGCCTTGATGATTTCTAGTGGTATATCAACAATATGTTTATGTCTTACATATATGGTCTTTTGGTTTGGTGGGCGAATGCTGCTTATAGAGGTTTTGTTCGCAGTTGAGTGGCAAAGTTTTAAAAAGAACGGAGGTAGGCAAAGTTGTTTGAACTATGGGGAAAGTATGATTTTCCCTACGAATGTCAAAGACAGATGCATAAAGGCATATGGAACTATTTGAGCAGAAACAAATGCAAACTGAAAAGGTCTTGAGTAGACTCTATGGTGACTTAAAGAACATCTTATATATGCCATAGGTTTGGAGGATCCTTAGTAACTGGGTTCAAAGGAATAAAGTGTTCAGTTATAAAAACAGCAGAGGGAATGAGTGTCCTCTCCAAAATTGGCTCCAAAGGAAGCAATGAAAGCAAAGTTATAATCATTAGGACACTTATGCAGGTTCCAGGCAGCCTCTGGTTTCAGGTTATTGCTGACTTGCAAAACAGGCATAAGATTTCCTAGAAATGTTTGACTGAAGCAAAATTTTGATTTTAAAAATGGATCTTGCCAGTCATTTTAAAGCATTTGTGTGCAAAACAATTTCTACTTTACTTACAATGTAAAGTATCTAGAAGTTTACTTGTGCTGTAGACCTCAGGGAAACTTCCAGCTTTATACGTTTAGTGAAAAAGTTATGTAGACATGACTAAACACAGAATCAAATTCCATCCCACATTCGGTGCCATAGAGGATTCTGTGAAGGGATTCAGAGATGTGTCCACAGGTCTAAGACTTAAAAATACTGTAAGAAATCATTATTAATTATATATTAAGGCAAAAGAATTATAGAAAGTGGTTATGCAGATATTTCCTAAACCTAGAGGGAATAGTTCTGAAAAATGTATAGAATTTTAAATGGAGGAATAAGGGATTTTGAAGGGCACATAACCAAGGTTTGACTTACCCCGTTCACCATTCTGCCCCTTATGCCATAGGCTTCAGTAACATTCATAGCAGTTCAGTTTGGAATTTACTCAGGATGATTCTCCAGCTGAAAGAAATATGTAGAGAAAGTAGACATTAACAAGGAAGCAGATTTCATAGAATAGGTTACCAATAGCTGTGTGCATTAGTCAGGGTTCTCTAGAGAAACAAAACCTAGAAGATATATCTGTAAATATGAGACTTATACAGTTGTCTTTTGCAGCCAGGGGAATGTAAGCATCCAAAATCCATAGAGCAGGCTGCAAGGCTGACAACTTCAATGAAGAGTCTAGACAAACTCCACAGGAGAGGCTTGCTGGCTGAAGAGGGAATGAATTCTCTCTTCTCCTTTAAAACTATTCAACTGATTCAACAAAATCCAACTGATTGGAGTTTCTCATTTATGGAAAATACACCCATAGATGGTCATAGATGTAAATAGTCCCAGATGCAATCAACTGACTAATGATTTAATAAACTAACCTTCTAATTTATCAATCAGCCACAAAATATCCTTGCAATAATGGTTAGGTCAGCGCTTACCTGACCAGACAACTGGACATCATCATCTGTTGACACCTGAACCCAACCATCACAGTCTACCCCTTTACCCTACTTTTAATACTAAAATCTGTATTGCTTTGGTGATGTATGCAATATACCAGAAATGGAATGGCTTTTAAAAAGGAGATTATTAAGTTGCATGTTTAAAGTTCTATGGCTATAAAAGTGTCCAAACTAAAGCATCCAGATAAATATACCTTGACTCACTCAAGAAAGGTTGATGAGTCCAAGAATGACTCTGTCAGCTGGGAAGGCACAGGGCTAGGTTCTGCTGGAATCTTTGAATTCTGGTTTGTAACAGCTTTCCTGGGGGGCATTTACTTTCTACATCTCATGCAGAAATGTCTGTGTCTTGTGTAGGTTCTGAAGCAACTGTTCTTCAAGCATCTGCATCTGAGGTTTCTCCAAAATGTTCCTCCTCTTAAAGGACTCTAGTAAACTAATCAAGACCCACTTGGAATAGGTAGTCACGTCTCCATCTAATCAAAAGGTCTCATCAACATCTGGGTGTGTCACATCTCCATGGAAACAATTCAAGTTTCCACCTCACAATATTGAATCAAGATTAAAAGTGAAAAGGCTGCCCCCACAATACTGGATCAGGAAAAAGTCTTTTCTGAAGTACATAACAGTTTCAGATCAGCACAGTGGGGTAAATTTGTTGTGACAAAATTAACTCCCTATTGGAAATTTTCCTAATTGAATGTTAATACATTCACCATAGATTACAGATAACTGCAAAAGAGTGGCTGGTATTGCAGAAAGGCTAAAACCAAGAGAAACACTCTGTAAACATTTTTAAATTTATCTATTAATAAAACTGCCACAGGGTTTAGTAATTCTAAATAATGATTCTGGGACAACTGATGTAAAATGGATTTGTTTACTAAATTTGATATTTGTGTGGCTAGTGCTCTGATGAACTCATCTTATTAATATATTGGACTCTTCAAACTATGATAATTTGTTAATCTATTGATCAGTCAGTGGATATTGAGATAATTTTGAGTTTGGGGCTTTTAGAAATAAAACTTCCCTGCATTCCTTGAGAACGAAGAATGGACAATCTGTACGCATCTTAAGAAGGAAAGCCAGACACTAACTCTTACACACTGTATCATTCCATTAATATGAAATTCTAGAAACTCAAAACTACAATGAGAGAAAAAAAGTTCAGTGGTTTCCAATGCTTAGGGGTTGACAGAGAAGTAGTTCACTGATGCTTTTGAGGGTAATGAAAATGTTATATGTTATGATTTTTGTGGTGCGTTCATGATTGTACACATTAGTAAAACTGCACTAATTTGCATACTTAAAATTGGCAATTTAAGAATATACATAGGCACATTACAGACAATATTAAACCAATACAATTTCAGAGGCTCTGAAGGAATTTTACCAATTACCAAATGAAAGAGCACAGGCAGAGTTGCAGAAAGAACACAGGTTTTGAGAAGGCATCTACATGAGAGACAACAGAAAAAGGCATTAAGGGGCATGGTTTGGGACTTAAATTTAACCTAAATTTTTGGTCTTTGGATTTTTAAGTAAGGATGTAAAGACATATTTATTTTGGACTTTGGAGAGAACATTATTTTAAATTTCAAGAAGATTAATATTTCATTTTAATATCTCCCTGGTAATTTGTTAACCAGAAATCATTATAAAGAAATTTGGTCAAACTTATATTTTATTTAGTATATCTTAAAGAATGTTCATAAGTGAAATTGACATTGTATTTTTTTCCTTTTTTTTTTTTTCTTTGAATGGTTTTAGTTTCATACAGGAAATCAGCCTCTTTAATTAGTTGGAATATTTTTCAAATACCTTCTACTATTTGGAAGAATTGATGGATGATTGAGATGAGCTATTTCTTGTGTTGGATGGATCTTGGATGTTAAATCACTTGTCCACTATTATATTCCAAGTACTTAAATAGTGTCTTGATCAAATTTGTTGAATTAATATATCCATTCATCAAATTTAACCAAAAGTGTTTTCCCCCCACATTTGCATTTTATATCATTATTTGTGGATTCTTTAAGTTAATTTGATCTCTTTTTTAAATTCTTGAGTTCAGTGTTTAATTTATTTTTCACTCTTCTTGTTTAGTAATGAAAGTAAGTGCAACCTTTCTTCTGAGCATAAATTTGGCCATATTCCACACATTTTGAAAATGTGCTGGGTTCATATATAATTATTTTCTAAATATGACACAATTATGTCCTTATATTCCATAAACTTTGAATTTCTTTTCATATAGCTTTGTTCATGTTTTCATTATTTTGGTTTAATTGCTGGGAATAGTCTGTACTATTTCTAATGTTCTTGGAGTTCATAGAGGAACTCTGTATCTTTGCTGTTTTTAGGTTGAAATATTTACTTAATCCTTACATATCCTTTTTTGTCTGCTAGAGGTATCAGAAGAGACAAATATATTTTTCTGTCCATTCTCTCATGTATTTCTAGTATTTTTCTATATTATTTCTAATACTTAGTTTTTAAAGTTTAATAGAAGCAATATTTTATGATGGATTTTCATTTTAATAAGTTAAAAATTCCTCTCTTAAGTATTTACATTTTACTTTGAACTCTATTTACTCTGTGACTTTAATATTATGGCAACAGCTTTCTTTTTGTTTACATTTGCCCATGATACCTCTCCCATTCTTTAATACTCCAGCATTTTAGGGCATTTTGTTTTAGGGTGTCTCTTTGTTAACAATATACAGTTGAATTTTACAACTCTATGTATTTGGATTTAATTTTATAACACCAAATGTGAAGTTATTGCATTTATAGTTATTGATTTGGTATGTCAGTTTGGTTTACTTGTATTATCTTACTGGTTTTTCAGTTTTGTTATCTTTTTTTTTAAGTCTGCTAGTGATTACTTTTCTTTTCTGCCATATGTTTTATGATCTGTTGTTGTTTACTTATATTTATTTCTAAAAATCCAGAAATTATTATTCTATTAGTAGATTTTTCTTTATACAGTGTTTTCTTTATGCAATCATCCATTTGTATTTCTTTATGAAGCTCAGAAACCAAGCATAAATTACTGACTCTTGTTATAAAATCTGAAGTAATGAATTATTCATCCATTCCTCTACCACCCTTTTCAAATTACTTTTTTTCAGGCTGTGAGATTTTTGCCTCAGACTTTTATAGATAAATGGTTATTAATTTGGCATTAGGTAGTTGATTTTTCGTGTTATATCATTACTGTGTATCCATATTCACCATTGTTGAAACAACATAATTCTATGTTTGAGTGGATTCAGTGCTGCCACCAGTACTTTGATCCTGTTATTTTTTGAATTTTGTAGTGTTTATTTCCATTTATTTCTCAATTATCTAAAGGGTGAGATGAAGTATTTTTATCTGGAAAATTTACATAATTTCTATATTTCCATGTAGAGTTTGATTATTGATACTTTTTCATTAAAATGATTTAGATGTTCATTTTCTCCAATTAATTTTTAATATTCAAAAATATTCATTAAGTACATATTGATTCCTTTACAAACACAGTTTCATGTGTTGAATATGCAGCGAACAAGCAGACAAAACCTCAGCCTTTATAGCACTCTTATTATATTGGAAAATAACAGGCAAGTAAACAGTAAATATATCACCAACAAATAAGGATTTTAAAGGTTATTTTTTGGAAGACTGATCAGGACAGGTATCTGAGAGCAAGAACCTGAAATCTGAAATCAGAAGAGAGATTACCTAGGCAGAGGAAACAGAAAATTCAAAAACTCTGAAGATGGAAAATCCTTGGCTTTGGTAGAATAGCAATTAGGTCAATATGGTTAGAGAAAATTAAGTGATGGAGGTTGTATAAGAGGTTCTACATATACCTTATGGCCAGATTAATTAGGATCTTTTACACCAGGGAGAGAAGTATAGATTTTAATATAATTGGATGAAAGTTTTTGTAGTTTTCTGAAAAGGGGGTTAGGTGAGTTGATTTAAGCTTTCAAAAAATAATTTCTAGTTGTTACATAATGAATTGTCTAAGGAGCCATCCAGTGGTATGGGAAAGACTGAGATCAGTTTGGTTAATTTATTTTTCCCCTCCAAATGTAAATGTCTTTTTTTCCTGGTTAATTCATGACCTAGCAGAGATGTGTTGATTTTTCTTTTCTTTTTTTTTCTTTTCATGTGTTGAGTACATGTGCCTCCATGGCATTTTCCAAAGTAGATTATTTTTTAAATGACTTAAATTGTATAGATGGAATATTTATTTTTTGTTCAATGACTCTTTCAACTATCTCCACAATAATGCTTTGCTATAAATCACCTAGAAATCTCTGTGGTTAAAACAACAATTATTTACTTGTGATTACATTATTGTGGGTCAGCAGAGGTTTTGGTTGATATAGGCTGTGCTTAGCTGGGCTTGGCTCCAAGTTACAGTTTGGGTCCAGGTCTGTTCCACATGCTTGTTATTCTTCCCAAGACATTGATGGAGCTGGTGAATGGAAAATACGTTTGAGAGGCATGGACACTAGGTCATGGAAGATCTTCTCATGGGATGAAAGAAGCCTCTATCACTTGTTTTGGTCAATGAAATGTGAGCATCAATTTATGTTGCTTGTACTTACGTACTGCAGAAAAACATGTGCTTAAGATTAATCTATTCTTGTGGAAAGAGAAGCCATGGAGACAGCCACAAATCAATCGAACCTGGAAGAGAAGGGAGAAAACATTGCCATTTACAGTGCCCTGTGATGAAAAGCCAGGGAACCCCAAAGACTGTTGGGAGGATGATGATACCTGCCCCTGGAAGAAACAAGCCTCTTAACCATCTTTCCCTCCTGCCTAGTTGATTGTGCAAGCGTATATTGAAATGGACTCTCTCACTCTTCAACCTGGAGAACTATAGTGAGAAGAGGGTGCATGTCTCTCAGACCCATGCCAGATTTGTCAGCATAAATAAACTATTACTGTGTTTATTCTCTGAGAATTTCAGTTGTTTGATACCACAGTGTAACCTAGCTTATTCTGACTTATCCTGACAATTCAAAACTGAATTGGGGAATGATTTTTTATTGCAACATAAAATTCTAAGACAATCCACAAATATGATTTCTAATTAAATTTTGTTTTTACCTCATATTTTCTGTTGTGTTGAGAAGGCTTTCTAATTATTCAGGAACTCAAATTTTGAAATGTATGTGTTAGTCAAAGTTTCAACTATTTTAAATGAATATTATACAATCACTTGCGTAATTATTCCATAGTCATATTTTCTAAGAACAGCTGAAAATGATTTGCTTTTTATAGTTACCATAATCGTGAATTATGAGGATGATAACCAATTATTTCTGAAAAGGAAAAAATAAATGTCAAAGGTACATAGAGGTTATAGTCATTTACACATGAATTGGTTGGTTTGACAAAATTATAGGCTGGGAGGATATATTAATGAGCATTTTAAATGAGATTATCTATTATTGTACAGTTTACATTTATAGTGAAGAAAGGCTTAAACAAGTAAGCATATAGCAACATTAAAGAGAGAATAAAAGGTTAAGGTAATGTCATTTTATTTAGTTATTGTCAGGAAAGCAACACCAAAATGTGATGTTTCTTTGAAGATCTGCTGGAGTTGACTGTGATTATAATAACTTAGAGTTTTATTCTAAATGGTATAAAAAAAAGACATTAGAGGGTTTTGAAAGACAGGAATGACTAGTGGACCTAACGCTTTATCAGTAATATATTGATACTCAATAAATAATAAAAATTCTTTTTGAAAATGTATTTATGGCTACATAATATCAGAATTTCCATTTGGATAGTGTGACAGTTAATTTTTTTTGTCAACTTGCCTAGGTTATGCTTCCCAGTTATTGTTGTGAGGTATTTTGTACATTTGGTTAGTATCTGCAATTAGTTGTCTTTAAGTAAAGGATCTTACCCTCAATAATGTCAGTGAGTCTCATCCAATCAACTGGAGGCCTTAAAAGGAAAACTGAGGTTTCTTGAAGGAGAAGACTTTCTGTCTGAAGATGCATCATCATTTCTGGCCTTAGTTTCCAGCCTATTGGCCTAACCTATTTGTCAGTGGACAATTGCCTGAGTTAATTCCTTAAACTAAATCATATGCGTACACAAACTCACACAACCACACGTAGTATGGTCTACGGGTTCTGATTCTCTAGAGAACCTTAAGTGATAAACAGCTAACTCCAACATTTAACCTGTCTTTTTCATTTTTATACACTTGAGTAACACATCACATACGTTAATCTGTAGCCAAGACTTGAAGAAGATTTGCTGGAGACTTTAAGTGTTTGTAGATATCCTCTTTTAAATTATTGACTATTCCTGGCTCACTAGTTTCTGTGTTTTTAATAAAGCAAGTCCAGTGAGTTGGAGTTGAAGGAAAGCAAAGGAAAATGAAAGCCATAGGAGGTGTGATCTGAAAGTTAATGACAGCCAGTCATGTGTGAACTAATAAAGCTTTGGCTGTTCTTCAAAATGGAAGACCATTTGTGGTTTTGGTCAGAAGATTGACAGGGCCTGCCTTATGTTTAGACAGAATCACTGTGGCTGCTCTGTGAAGAAAAGACAGAAGAGAGCAGAGCAAAGTCAAAGAGTGGCTGGGAAGACATGAGGTAATCCAGGGAAGAGAGGATGATGGCCTGGCTATCATATCAGACTATTTAAGATTAGACCAATAAATGACTAGCCTTGACAAGTGAATCACAAACAAGTCTTTGATTGATGTCATTTCAAAATCTCCTCTCTGTTCTGAATAACAGCTGGCAGACGATTTGAAAACAAAGCCCAATATATCAAAAGTTGCATACTGGTAATCCAAAAGACAGATTTAGCCTGTAGATTTAATTTGTTTGGAAAGCAACTGATTTGAGCCAACATTTAAAAATTTAAAGAATTCATGTAAAATGTGGTTTTATAGACTCTCTTGACATGTCAGACTCCTCAGTAACCCCAGACCCTGCATCAAACAAAAGGCGCTGGTTACCGTCTGCTTCACTTAGGGAGTGAACTCTTCCATTTTCTACCAATTCACTCAGACATTATTTTTTCTCAAATAATGGGGCTGAGTGTATGTTGTATCATATTATCACATTTTCCTTATAATAGATAAATGTTCTTCTGTACACATATGTCTCTCAAAAATGGCAAAAGAAAAGATTTTCAGAAAGTAGCCTGGGTCTTTTTTTTTTTTTTTTTTTTTTGCATGGGTTAGCATTGGGACATGAACCAGGGTCTCCAGCATGGCAGGCAAGAAATCTGCCTGCTGAGCCAACATAGCCCTTCCTCATTTTTATTGTACCTATTTATGGGTATTTAAAATTGTGGCCTCTTTAGATTATTTACAAAATTTAATTATCCCATATGGAGAAACAATTATGACAGCACATTCTTGATATTAGGAGACAAAATATATTATTCTTTAGCTTATTCTATTGCCACAAAACCACATAAAATGTCTTCATTCAAATTCTTCAGATTGAAATTAGGGATGAGGAAAAGTATAATGGGTGTGGAGATCATTTCACTTTTTTAGAACTGCTGCTCCATACCTCTACCTCAAGCTAAAATTTTATCTGTTTCCCTATGACTCATTTAATTCTACATACATTTTACTTAAATTCTAATTGTGTTTTTGGCATTTAGAATGAAAACTGGCTGTAAAGATCAATATATTCCTTAAACAATATATTGTTTTGATTTGTTATTTAACTATTATACCTTTAACAATCATAGCTATTCAATTATCTACAAAGAATAAATGGATTTATCTGCATTTATTTCTATCTACTTAATAAATGTGGTTCCTCTTTTATTTGGTTCCTTTATAAATTGAAGGCAAACCATGAAGAGCTACTGGTCTCTTAAGTAATAGAGTGCATTTCTTCTGATTAACTTTCACTTCGTGAAGGAGAACAGGGCATAATGGTTATTGCATCCTTAGGAGGCAGACAATTGTCATCCAAATGGCTGAAAAATGGGAGAAAATTGACATTAAAGGCATTATGGAAAAGTAATTAAGGACAAGAGCCCTGGCTCTTAAGTGTGGTAGAGTGGATGAACAATTTGGAACAAAGAACCTACATATTCTTTGCCCAATTTTTCTGATTTATAAAATGAAAATAACATCTACCTCAAAGTCTCAGTATGAGATTAAATAAGATAATGTATCTAATTAATGATTAATTGGGTCCTTGTATTTATGTGCTCCACTTTAGAGTTTAATGTAGAACATTTGAAATGTTAGTTTATGCTCCTTAATTATATTTATTATTTTAAATAATTCCTATTATTTGAAATTTCATCTAGTGGTCTAGGAAATAGTACTGACAAAAATGGAAAAAGTAAGTGTGGCAGAATATTCCATTTATTACCATAAAAATTATAGATGTTGTTTTGAATTTTACATTAGAGAAAAGCAATTATTCATTTCTTTGGGAGGATTTGTCTTTTATCCCAAAATAACACAACTGATACATTGTGGGTATAGCATCTGGAAGTCCAAACTCATGAATACAGATCATGAAGAAGGCATCTCTTTGCTGTCCTTGTCAGATAGTTCCAGATAGAGTGATTTCTCATTCTGAACTAACTTCAGTCTTCTACTATATACAAAGTCCAGGATATTCACATCACAAACTGCCTGCATAACACAAGAGACCTTTAGGTTTCAGAATATAAAACATAACATATCACGTGATTTCTTTGTGGACAGACAGCATTTGGGTAATTGGATTTGCATTTAGCCATATGTCTTTGGGAAAATTACTTATTTTATCTATGCCTTGGGTTTCTCAATAGTAGAATGACCTTTGATACATTTCACAAGGATTAAGTAAAAAATGAGATAAAAGTGTAAGCTGGTTTGCATCACTGGTGCACCATCAAGGCTTAATACAATATAGCAATAATTATCATTAATGTACAAACACAGAAAGTACAAAGGAAATGCAATAAAATGGTAAGTAGCAGTCATTTCTAAATAGTGAAATGATGGGTGATTTTAATTTTCTAATATATGTCATTTTTGCCAAACTGCCTAAACTTAATGTATAATGCTCTCCAGTAACTAAAATATGATAAAAGTTATAAACGCATATACCTTCATTTCACCATTTATGCATTCTGATTATACTTCATACAGGACAATATGCTTTACTACTTTGATAATACTTACATATGAGAGTAAAATTTGACTATTAAGCCATTGAATCTTTGATTTGAACTAAAGAGAATTGGATTGGTATTTTTGAGACTGAGCCTATAACCTTGAAGAACATGCCTTGAAACCTCTAACAGGCCATGAGAGTTCTGTATTTTCTGCATGATTTTTCTATCAACATGCAACTCCTCTAATAAATATAGTACACATTTAGAAAAAAAAATTGTGAGAGCTAAGAGCATCCACACCAAATGGCAATTCAAATTACATGATAATCATGGGAAGAGATCAAAGGCAGGATCCAGTAAAACAAAATAAGAGAGATTTCTTTAATCCATATGCATGGCAAATACATTTGCCTTAAAATGGGCTTATTTTGACTTCTTAAATATCAGGAATGTGTGATTAAGAGAGCGGAGAACCTAGGTTTCCCAGTACAAATTGTACTCGGGATTTTGTGAAACTACTTACTGCTAGAAAAACCTATTTATTAATAGGAGGGCCAGAAAATAGTGACATTGAGAGTCTCCATAAAAACTAAATTATAATGCCATTCACATGTATGTGTTGTGTGTATGTGTGTGTGTGTATGCATATATGTGTGTGTGTATATATATGTGTGTGTATGTATCTATATAGATATAGATATAGATATAGATTAGATATATACCTAATGGCATGGCACTTTAGAGGACACACATTTTCCCAAATAAGCCACATTTAATGTACATCCCTCATTTAGAAATGTTATTTACATATGATCATAAATGTGTAATAAATGAAGATAAGGGTAAGTTTTCTTTATGAACCATTTATCATGTTGTTAGCCATGATGACTGGAAATTTAATGTGAGAATTTGATAATACACTATAGATTTTCTTAAACAAATCATATAACGATGTGATTGACTAACTTTTGTCTTTTTTACAAATGTGAAGAAAAGAAGCAATAAATGGTTTTGATCATTACTCTTTAGATTTATTTGATTTAATTTATGCCGAGTTTAACAAATTGTCATTGTTCCTATCTCGTATCTGTACCTTTTAAGCATAAAATATTATAGTCTCTTCAATGGAGTAATTGTGAAGCATTGCTTGCAAGTGTCTCTTGTGCCTTTTAAAAGCTCTGGTTTTGTTTATTTTTTTTTATTTGAAACCTCCAGTAAACAGGCGATTGCACAGCCTTCTAGATTAGCTTTGGTTATACTGAAGAAAATCAGTATTATAAAGGTTTTACTACTTGGATCTTATTTCATCATGTCATAGATCAAAGAAAAGGACCAAGAAATAAGATTTAGTATTAAGTTTTCTTTACCAGACGTTATGCATGAAAATCAAAAGCTTTGTTTGTTTCCAACATCCAGATGGCTCAGTGGTTTAAGTACAGTAAATAAGACTATAATTTCTAATTCCAGTTTAGATATTCCTCTCTCTGGCTTTGCGCAACTGCTGAGAGGGACAAATTCATGTTTTAAATAATGGAGCTGATTATAAAATTAAAAGGAATTAATAAAAAAAGGCAATTGTGAGATTATGTGTAGTCACATAATGGGAAACAGAAAAGAGGAGGATAACAAAATAGAAAAAAAAGAGCTTTTTTTGGCAGATCTAAAAACGCCTTCTGACTAAATGGCTTGATTAAAATAGAGGTTTTTTGATTTTAGAAATTCTCTGAAATGTAGTTAAATGCATATTGTTATAAATGGTGAGATGGTGTGTTACTATTGCTTGGAGACCAAATATTTTCCAGACCTTCACTGAAAGGTCATGAGGCCCAGGAGACCTTGAAATTCATCTTTTGTATATTGTATTGCAATATGGATTCACAAAAGCCAGAACATCAATTATAATTAGGAAATTGCATTTCATAGCAGCACTTTACCCATTAACATACATCTTTTGCTTTCATAACGACATTGCTATGCCTACAAGAGAACCCAAACTTGACTCTTATTTTGCTTTGCAGATTACTTTATGCTCACCACTAAGAGGAACCAACTGTTTTGAGGATAAATGGAAAAGCAAAGCACCAATCAACAGCTCTTTCCATCTGCTGTGGTCTGATTACTTATTAATTCAGAGGCCAAGGCTGACTGGTCTGTAACTTCGAAAGTCCCCTGGTTGGGCTTGTTCCTTTGCTAGCTAATGCTCAGGATTCAAGATTACTTCTTTATTGTATCTAACAATGAACAAACTGCTGCCAGTTATTTTATTTGTTTTTATCTCCCCATTGCCCACAAACATCCAAGATTAGAAGCACAATGCCTAATTACACATTATATTCCTGGAATGTCCCCTCTCCCAAAAGGGAAATATTTGCTGTTGTTGTTATAAGCATCCTCAGGGCCCCACAGTCTTAGCTATTTCACAGAAAACTCAAAGGCCCTATTATACAGATGATATACTCCTGAGTAAACTTAGAATGGAAGGTGAATAATAGTTACTTATTCTACTTATTCTTCAGATATTATTTTCACTTCATGAATATATCCAGAGGGATAAAATAAGATTTCTAACATTTTGAATAAAGTATATAATACATTAAAACATACTAAATTAGCAATAAAAATTATTAGTGCATATTAACCAGTCAGAGTTTTAGTGTTAGATTTAAATGAATTCATTTAGTGAGAATATTAAAATCATTACAATAAGAATAATAAATTATTATCTTTAATAACAAGGAGATACAGTTAATCAAATATTTGGATTAATGCTATTGTGCATAGCATGTTTTTTTTTTTTAATTCAAATTCAGTATATTGAAGTGTTGCTATTGTGGGCCACAGTGGCTCAGCAGGCAGAGTTCTTGCCTGCCATGCCGGAGACCTGGGTTCAATTCCAGTGTCTGCCCATGCAAAAAAAAAAAAAAAAATGTATTGCTAAAATCATGCTGAAAGGAATTTAATAGAAAATGAATTAGATAGCATCAAGGTGTTCACATAATCATCATTCTAAATAAATACTGACATTCTAGTTAATAGAGTTCTGATGCCTGTAAAACTGAATGAAATAGAAGAAAAGGAAATTTTAGGTGGCATGGATATTAAGGGCAAGATCTGGAAGTGAGAAAGCAGTTTCAGAGAAAGAATATTGTTATAGAGTTAAGGAGCTTTCAGATCATGAAAGGACATTGTCATAAATTGCAAAAGTGTTTAGTTTTAGTCTTCAAAGATAATGTAAGAAGAAAATTAGTTGTACGACATTAGATCAACACTATACCAAAATATTTAGTAAATAGTTATTTGTCTCTGGCCGTGTAATATCTCAAAGAATAAATTCTATAATTTTATAGTAAAAAAAACAATTTTCATTCTTTAAGCTTTGGTAGCTCTACCTCTGATGGTAAAGAGGTTTAAAGAGATTGACTCTAGCCTTAGCCCAAGACTTCAGAACTATACTTCCTTGAATATCTTCTAAAAATGACTGCACAGTAATAATAAATTCACCAAGGACACAGGAACAAAATTCAAAGAATTTCTTATTAAGTTAGACTGGCTACATCTAAGAGACTATAGGACAAACTTTCTAATCTGGTTAAATTAAAGGATGAAAATTATAATGTGTGCTGAAGGGCCTACAGATGTCACTTGGACTACTTCATTTTGTCATTAATTCCTTATTGTCATTCCTACTTTTTGCAAATATTTACTTAGTACTTATGTACAGGTACTTTTGTTGTCACCGCCCATACTGTGAATCGATGAAAAACACAAGCCATACATTTGCCTTATGTAACCTATGTTCTACTGTAATACAAGTTTTTATACTACGGGCCTCAGTCCAAAGTTACCTAATTGATCCATTCAACAACTTTAGGGATTACATGTGAAATTGTGGAAGAAGATTTGGACAAACACAATAAAATAATGTTCTCTGAAATACCTGATTGAATATTTTGTTGGTTTTGAGTCATGCAGGTTTAAATTTTGAAGTGTATTTAAATTTTGGAATTAGTTGTCAACATTGAAATATTAGGAGGCTTCATTTAAAAAGGAAGACTCTTAAATTTTCATTAAATATTGGAATCTGACAATATTGGGCCCGTGTGATCTCATGGAAAATCTGGGATTTTACTGGGTAGTCTCTGTAGCTCTAGAATTGAGGGATGCATACTTTGAAGTGAAGTCCTATAAGAGGAAAATCCGTTTGCTATATCATAACTTATTTTTTAAAGTTACACATACTTGTCTTCAATCTCATTATCATTCCTTTTTATTATAAAAACATAATCCAATTAACATATATATCATTATATATCACTATATATATATATATATATATATATATATATATATTGCTTATTCTGTGGCTTTAGTTGCCTCTAACATTCTCATGCTCTATAGCCCTAATAGTTACAAATCCCAAATGCTAAATTAATAGTTTCATAAACAAACTATTGAAATTGGAAATATGGCCTGGAAAGCAGGGCCATTTCTTTAGACTACTAACATATTGTCTTGTTCTATTTCTGTTTCTAAACTATTGTTGTTGCCTAAGGAAATAAGGGAGCCACTAGCTCAGCAGTTAACGCAAAGTGGAAGAACAATTCTTACATAATAATAAACTTAAATTCAAAAAGTTGTGCACAGAGCATTTATAGTATCTGGTAAAGCAAATGTTCCTGGTGTTATTCAATCGATGGGTAGTAGGAAGAGAATGGTTACAATTGAAAATTTTGAAGCTGAACCTATTTTTGAGAGAATATTTCTTAAGGCATCTTTTTAAAGAAGATCTATCACTGGTAAATGGTTTTTACTTAATTTTAAAATGTTTGTGTTCCCCTCAGTATTGATAGTTTTTTTAGGTACATGACTTTAACAAATATTTTTTCATGGCACTTTTATGCTATAACTATAATAACTTCTCAATTATTGAAAATAGTACAATCAGACTATATTCATTTATGAACAGAAAAGACAGAATTTGTCTTTTCTATTCAAATACTTTAAGATCTTGTCTTTGTCTTTGATAGCCTGCATATGG
Organism: Myrmecophaga tridactyla; assembly: GCA_004026745.1. Lineage (NCBI taxonomy): Eukaryota > Metazoa > Chordata > Mammalia > Pilosa > Myrmecophagidae > Myrmecophaga > Myrmecophaga tridactyla. Next base: position 28,216 of record PVIY010032697.1, read on the forward strand.
GAATACCTTTATCCTGCTTAGAATCTGCTATTCTTTATATAATTGAAGAATCAAATCTTTAATCAACTTTGGAAAATTTTCAGCATAATTACAGCTTCCCCATTTGTTGTTTTTTCCTGAAACTTCGTAGATGTATATTACACCTTCTTACTTTACTAACTGTGTCTCTTACTTTTCATATTTTTTCTTTCATTCTCTGTGCTGTCATAACTTCAGACAAATTCACTAGGTATTTCTTCACTTGTTTCTAACCTATTATTTAAACTTAATCTTCTAGATTTTTTTTTTTTCTGGCATGAGCAGGCTCGGGGAATCGAACCAGGGCCCGCACGGTAGGCGAGAATTCTGCCACTGAGCCATTGGTGTACCGCCCTAACTTTTATTTATTTATTTTTTATCTCTTTTTTTCACATGGGGTGCACCTGAAAGTGAACCCAGGTATCTGGCATGGCAAGCGAGAACTCTGGCACTGAGCCACTATGGCCCCTGCCTGCTCTAACTTTTAGATTTTATTTTTTACTTCATAGATAACAAATTTAATTTCTAGAAATTGAAATT
>PVIY010032698.1:0-28763 GCA_004026745.1 Myrmecophaga tridactyla
AAAAAGCCATTTCAAAAAAGAGAAGCTGTAAGGTTAATTTCTTTTAAAATACTTTTATCAAAGAAATGATTATATAAAATATAAAAGGCTCTTCCACACTGAACAGGACATAGTTCTCAAGGAAACATTCATCCTTTGGAAAGAGGTTTTAAAATATCACAGGTGGACACGAAGCCACATGCCTTGTACTTCAGAGTAGAGGGAAACACAAAAGGAAGATTCTGGGAAGCAGTTACTTTGCAGCAATGAGAAAACCTGCTTGAGCAGAGCAATGATGTATTTATTGCAGTAATACCATGTCACCAAATGGTCTAGGAATAAAATATTGCTCTGGGTACTTTGGGAGTATTCCAAGTTATAATACCCAGGCAGGATTTTTATGGGCTTTTGTAAACCCAAGGCAAACATCTCAGCACTTAAGTTTCAAAGAAAATCTGTAGAATCTGTTGAGTGGTGGATACATACTCAGGTCACCTTCCTTGATCCCTTTAACCCCTGACTGAAACATAAAAGGTTTTAGCACCCAATTCCTTAACAGCTGAGAGCTGAAATCCAATGGGAAGCAACCTGTTAAAGACTGACAAGAGGGAAGCCATATTGCTGACTCTATCATTCTGCATCTTCTTCATAAGACCCACGGGAGAAACTTCTTTCAGACCTCAGCATCAGGAAAAGCTGTACTTACCAACAGCAATTTGCTTGCTTTTATATCTTTAGACAGCTTAAAATAAATCTTGTAAATAACTGATACTGTGTCCCTTTCCCCTTTGCCCATTAGGAAGCTCAGCACTAATCATGTGACCTGACTTGATGAATGGGGCATGCATTTCTGTGCCAGCTCCTTCTCTGGACTCATCTTGCCATTTAAACTTTATTCTCCTTTCATGTAGTTTCTTTATCAATTCACGTATTTTAAAAATCCTCTTACAATAATGGAGGTATTCCAAATACTTTTTGGATTAAGGTGTGGTATAATAAATTAATCTATTGCCATTATTGCTGAGCATTTCACCATCAGAGCAAGTCTGAAACTATCTGGGGTAAAATGAAATAGTCAAAGGCTGAAATTTTTATGGTTACACCTTCATGTCAACTATTTCCCACTCACCAACTTAAATAACTGCTTTATTCTGAAAGCATGTCCTAAGGTGAAAAAGAAGTAAGTGTGAGCAAATAAAAGGAGAATTCCTAGTTCTAAGAGAAAAAGAATGAGTGTGCACATGAGAGAGAAACATTACTAGCTGTGCATTCTGGGGTAGTTTATTTAATCTCTCTGTGCCACATTTCCTCATTTGTAATATGGGGATGATAACAGAACTTTCCTCAGAGGAATGTAGTAAGGATAAAATGAGACACTCCAACCTCCCTTAGCAAAGTGCTTAGTCAATGATAGCTGCTATTATTGCTAGTGCTGACTGGGATTGAAACAGAAACAGTTATAATTGAGGTTTAGGAAGATTCACAGACTATGAGTTACAATAGGTTAACAGCCTCTTAAGGGAAGGCACCTGATGGCAGGGAAGGCTGGCATCAAACTGGATGTCCACACCCTTTCTCATGTGCAACCTGAGGTGAGGATGTGGGTCGGAAAGCATGCATATTGATTTAAACAAGCTTACTTTTAAGCTTCAGGTAGCATTTAAAGCTAGAGACTTGTTCAGCGCCAGAATTCCTCAAGTGTCCTACATTCTCAGGTCCTACAAATATATCTAAAAATGATGCATACATGTCAGAACCTACAGAAAAAAAACAATGGAGCACAGATATCAAAGGATCTGTGATGTTACAATGTCATCCACACATCCATCTAACAAACATTTTTTGAGCATCAAGGATATGTCAGGCACAGAGGTGAATAATAAATGATTCCTGCCCTTAGGGAGGTTGGGAGAGGTGGAAACATTTGAGTAGATTAATTATAGAAGAGCCCAATCAATGCTCTTACCAAGGAAGGGACAAGGTGCCTTAGGCGCACAGAAGAGGGGGTGATACACTTCACCCTACCCTTCCTTGAGATGGAAACATCAGAACTCGTTCTTGAAGGACTCGGAGCCTGAAGAAGAAGGAAGCAGATTGTTCCTACCGAGGGAACTGTATGTACAAAGGCAAACAGATACTGAAGGGACCATATAGATCATGGGAAATTCTGTGTGGAAGAGGCGTTGTTCAGAGCTGCAAGGGGAAAGCTAGGTTGGGGAGCTTGGCCAAAAGTTTGGATTTTCTCTTACAAGCAACAGAAGCAACTGAGCAAGGGAATGTTACCATCAGCTTTATATTTTGGTAAGATTCTTCTGGTGGCACCACTGACAATGGGTTGGAGGAGACTGGTAGTAGGGAGATCCATTTGAGATAAACAGTGCTAAGCCCTGTCTGTTCAATGGCAGGAGTTGGCTAAGTCCCAATTTCTTTGCTGAACCAAAGACATCACTGACAAGCTGATGCTGTCAATATCAGAGCTCAGACCCAATATGAGCTATTCTAAAATGCTTGCATTTAATGTCAGCTACATCACTTATAACTCTTCCTCCAGAAGTGACTATAATCATTTCTGGTTGATCTTATTAAAAGCAGTGACCTATATTCAAGCAAAAACTGCCGTACCTTATACTTCCTCTGTGGTTTGGATTGGATAATTTGGAATTTAAATAATAAAACAAGGAACAGGATGACATGACAATAAGGTTACACTTTAGCCTCTTCTGAGCCAATACACAATTTGCTTTAAGTGAAACAGATGAATATAATAAAATTAAATAAAATTCCTATTACAAAAGAAGAAAGACCAAGGCTATACCAATAAACCAATTCTCCTGCCTAGTTAAACTGCAAAATCTTCAGGAAAGGTTTTGAAAGCAAGACCCATCAGTTCTAATTTTTAAAACTTATCCTTTCAGTCAAGACTAGAAAAAGGCCCATTCCAACTTTTATCTTTACTACAAAGTGCTGTTATCTTGGCCTGATGTCAGGAGCTCTATCTCTCTTTCTGCTGACAAGCAGAGACGAGAAAGATAAGATTGGAAACGAATCTCACTTCTCTGAGTAAATAAATAATCAATACTCATCTAAATGTAAATGAGAAGGTAGCCCCCTCTGATAACAGCACTCTTATCAGAGAGCCAATTTTCTTCAGACATTTGGCCTCAACCAAATCACCATCATTCAGCCCCAACCTAATGGCAAAAAATCGTAACTAAATTGAACCGATCACCAGAGATCAACTAAGTTTGGACCTGGCCACTTCAAGGTTCAAATGTTTGGGAATGCAATTTTGCCCCCATTAACTTTCAATAGCAATGAAGAACAGACTGGTGAAGCAGCCAGGTTGCAATAAACAAACCCCAGCAAGAGGGCCAGCCAGAGGATGAGGAGTAGCGGATTTAAGTGTGTAAAACACAGAACCATAGTCAACATGAAAACTGTGGAGGGAAGGCTGCTTTATGGGTGGGTAGAGAGCATTCCCTTCTTTTATCTGAGACTTGGCTGAAATAGGACATTTAATTTGCTTGATGATGACGATGGCTAAAGTATATTCAAACAAATGTAAATAAGGAAAAGAAAGATTAAAAAGCCACCACAGTATAACAAACAGTGAACCCCATTGAAAATGATGAGCTATAGTTAATAGAACAGTTACAGAACTGTTCTTTCATGAATTGTAACAAATGTACCATACTAATGCTCTAAGTATTAATAATGGGGTGGTATATGGGAACTCTATATTTTATGCATGATTTTTCTGTAAACCTACAATTTCTTTAATAAAATATAGAATTAAAAAATATTTACACAACGTACATATTGATACACAAAGCCACCATAGCTAGAAATAACCTACGGTTCAAATGATCAATTTCCTCCAACTAATTTGTATCAGACTTATATCTGACCCAGCAATGCTGCACTGACCTGATTTTACTGAAATAAGAAGCCGTCTATAAGACAAATCACTTTTAAACCATTGCACTGGGGTTTCCATTTCTTTACTGCAAGACTCAATTCACTGCTGATGAGAGTATTGGGGAAATTATGACCATTATTGATAGGACAGCAAAACCACTTTTACACAGTAGTCTTCAAGTAGACAGAAAGCTTCCACTGGACCATTAATGAAGGTGTCAGCTAGAATCAGAAATTAAAGACAAAGGCTGGGAAAGGCCTAACTTTTATAGCACGTTAAAGATGCCTAACACACAGAAGAAGAAGCTGTTAATCCTCTTAAGAGTAATACAGTCTAAACGTGAGGGCAGGGAGGAGGCAGGCTGTGACTGGGGAAAGGAAATGCTGTTTTCCTGCCCAGCCCAGGAGTTCTGAAAGCAACGGCTCTCTATGTTATATCAGTTCCAAATCTTTATCAGTCAAAGGAGGTTACACCTGGTGCAAGAGAGAACTACTCAAAATTTTACAATCTCTGCTCTTGTTGTGAGTTATCTCATCCTAGAAGGTTGACGTGTGCTGGTTAAAACATGTATTTCAGGATTGGACAGATTTGGATTAAAATCCTGACCATGTAACAAGCTATGGGGCACTGGACAAGTTACTTGATCTAAACCTTCATGGAGTAATTGTAATGCCATAATAAGTACTCAGTAAATATCAGGTATTGTATTGCTCTGCAAATTTGGCAAAATTATCAATTTGTCCTTTTTGAAAACAAGTCACATACTGCTTCATTCCCAGACCACAATGATAACAGTGACTGCCACTGAGGTCTTTCAATGCACGCAAGCACTTTATTTGCATTCTCTCTTTGTCCTTCTAACAACCTTATGAGGGAGGCTCTCCTACAATTCCCATTTTACCAGGTGGCTAAGTCACTTGCCCACAGTGAGGCCAAGACAAGAATCCAGGTGAGTCAGATTCCAAAGCCTGCACTCTTAACTACGCCACTATGCTGTATCCTGTAAAGAGAATTATAGATTTTGATCTCTGTGCTAAAACAGAAAAAAAAAAATTGTAAGGTTGAAATTATTTATCAGTTCAGAAAGGAGTAAAGATGTTGGGTCAGGAGACCAGGCAGCAGGTAAGAGGGAGTGGGTAGTTGTTCTTGAGGTCAAAATTGAGAGTCTACCAGCCTTCGTAGCAGGTACCAGACAGGCATTTACAAGCATTTACAAGTCCTGATTTTTTGGGGGTTGGGTGGGTGGAGGGTCTTCTTCTAAGTTAAATGATTTACAGAGTTAACTGCCTCAATCCACAGTTCTGAAAGTGTGATTTCTTTAGGGTTTAACTATACCCATTTCTAGTCTTGTTACAACTTTTTTATTGTGATAGAAAACATTTACTGGAAATATGTTACTGCTATTACCAGGTCATAAAATAGAAAGAAAAATAGTTTATGTATTGCCATCATTTCCAATCATCAATCAGAAAGTGCCAACAAGAGGAAAGGAAAGGGCGTACAGCTGAGATTTCCTTCTTTGTGTAGGAGAAAAAGCAGAAGCATCGTAATTCTTCAGAACAAATTTCTTCTTGAATACCCAGCCTTACAGATGGGCTCCTGGAAGGAGTAGGGAGGTACATCTTTTGGCACATAACCTCCTCTCTGCAGCTTTCCCTGAATCCCTGTCAGAATTAAGAGCTCTTTCATCCCAGTTTCCTCAGAATCTTGCTTCTTCAGACTCAGTGCTCTTAGCATGCTGAAATATGAGTTATTTTGTCTAGTTGTTCCCCCTACCCATCCACCCATTATCAGGACACTCTTTGAAGACAGGGGTGGAGGTGTGAGCTTTTTATAAAAGTTCATCTCTGCATCCCCAGAGATGCTGCATAAAAATAGGCTCTTTGTAGATGCTCATAAATAGAATGTCTTCAACAAGGTGGCATTTATAATTGAAGACACTTGACCTAACATTCCCACTTCTAGGAACCCATCCTAAGAAATATTAGCCCAAATACACAATGATGTATGTCCAAAGATATTTGTTGCAGTACCGTTTTACTATAAAAAAAATTGCATATAATCTAAATTTTCACCAGTAGTAAATCATTAAACAAATTACAGTGTTATCTATACAATGAGATAATACACAGCAGTTAAAAGATAACCTAACTTAATAAGACATGGGAAGCTTTCCATGATACATTAATAAATTTTAAAAGATATAAATATGTGGAGAATGCTCCATTTTTATAAAGTAAAACTCCAGATGTGTATGTGCATATGTGAGTGTGTGTATATTTGCTGAACAGATACATACACACACACACACACACACACACACACACACACACACACACACACCCAACTTGGAAGGATATGAGCCAACCTATTTTCATGGCTACAGTGTTACTTAGAATTACCTCTGGGGTATAGGATGAGATAGTGGCAAAGGAGAAGGCATTTGCTTTTTGTTTATGGATTTTTATCTTTTTGGATTTTTGATAATGGACATTATTCTTTCATTTAAAAACCTAATTTAAAAAAATGAATTTAAATAAATAAATAAATAAAACCACAGAAAAATAAAAAAAATTTTTAAATGGGGTTGAACAATCATAGACATTATCCCAACTAGACCAGACTAGGGTTTGGACTCTAGAGCCTCTTTTCACTTTCTCTGACTCCTCATAGATCCTGCAGGCACAGTGACTGCTGGGTAGACACCTAAGGAGTTGGGGGGCCAGGATCTAAACTGGGATATAATTTGTTCTAAGGTTTTGGAGGTCTAGAGTCAAGCCAAAGGGTAGACCACAGAGGCTTCCAGAGCTACTCAAAGGAGCTTGGTGGCAAAAATGAAGAGGACTAGAGCATCTGAGGCTAGGATGTTGGCACCCAGATTTAGTTCACAAAGGAAGGCCACAATAGCAGACTAAAGGTCAGATTTCCTTCTGCTGTTGTATTGCCCCTGATGGACAACTATGCTGCCCTCCTCGTGGATTCTATGTGGCTCTGTGGGAAACAAAGGGTCAACTAATACTATCTAACCTCCCTCTAGGGCATCTCTGATGCCTCCACTAGGCTTTGTGACAAGAAGTGGTGTGTCAGGAGTTCATCCTGGCTGTCTAGGGGGAAAGTCTGGATTTCTTCCCTGTTCTAAGCTCAATATTGTATGTGTATGTAGGGATAGTGCCCTGCAGTCTCTGCTGATCCCAACACATCTAAGAGAGAATGGAATAAAAGCTCTAGGCCAGAATGCTTGAGTTTGAATTCCTAGCTCTACCATTTAACTAGCCATGACCCTGGGCAAGTTACTTAATCTTTTTGTGCCTCAGTTTTCCATCTGTAAAAAGGGAGAAAAAACAGCACCTACCTCATAAGACAGTTTCAAGTACTCAATGAGCTAATACAGGTAAAGAGTGTAGAACAATGCCTGGCCAACAGTTTGCACCAAGTGCGTAGCCTCAGTTGCTTGGTCCACAGGCCTGGACTGTTGTTTTGGCTTTCCAAGCAGCACCCCTCCAGAGAGAGAGAGCAGTCTCTAGTTCTCCTTCAGGGGCTAGAACCTCCAGGGGTATGCCACACTGGTCTCATTTCTCTTCTCTTCCCATCTCCTCTCTATTGATAAAGTAATCCAGAAATATCCTCTACGCCATGCCACTGCAAACCTCTATGCCTTTGCTCATGCTAGTCCCTCAGACTAGAAAAACTTCTCTCCACTTCACTTCTGTAGTCCACGTTCTTTCTTATTCAAGGAGTCAAAATGGCTCAGGTGCCACTGCCTCTGGATCTCCCTGTGCAACCCATACTCAAAAGATCTTTGCAGAATTAATAATAGAGTAGTAAATGGAGAAAATTAACTACTGCATGGTATGGACTCTATTTAACAGTAATATCTTAATAATCTTTATCAACAGTAACACATATACCACACCAATACTACGGTTAAATAGTTGGGGGTGGTGTTAAGGGATATGTGGTATTTAAGTTTTGAGTTTTCTTTCTTTGCGTGTGTGTCTGTTATTTTTCTCTTTGGTACAATGAAAATTTTCTAAAATTGAGTGTAATGATGACTGTACAACTAAGTGAGGATAGTGAGAAGATTGTATGCTTTGGATAGAATATATTGTATGTAAATATATATATCTGAATAAAATTTGTAGATTATCTTTGTATGGGTCTGTCTCCCTTATTAGCTGTAAGGAACTTGAGGGTGGAGAGTACATTTTAGCATTTCTACATTCTTAGGACAGCCTCAGCACACAGTGTGCTTGTTGAATAATTTGGTGACTAAACTGAATTCCAGCCTGCTTGCTTACTATCCCGACCACCTTTTGCTCTAAAGCAGACTTGGAATTCCACCTCCATCTGACTCAAATGTCCCCACTGTTTGGAGACTCCCAATAGTCCCCCAACTTTGACTGAGTTTCCTTGGGAATGAGTTGAGCTAGTGTGGGTCAAGGTGATTCACAATCAGGGGCTGGTCCTGCCTCTCAATCAGTTTCAGTTCCTTCACCCAGGATCACCTTCTCTTATCACAGCAACCTGGCCCAGTGTGCCTCCTACCCAGAGTTATCTGAGTTAGAGCATGCAGGCCTAAATGGAACCCATTCAACATAAAAATGAGAAGTATGGCATAGACAACAGAAAACTCCAAACATTGGGGAAGGCTGGAAGTCACTAGACAGGAGCCTCCTACACACTATCCCATGTGGAGAGCTTGCTGTAAAGGGCAGAGAATTCACTACCATGAGGAATGCTAATAGTCTACATAACTGTCACCTTCCAGACATTGTGAATGCTCTGCCCTTTGGAGAAAGGAGGTCTGATACTACTCATAAAAAATAAATATTTTTTTCTCCTTCAAATCCAGATATCACTTGTTGGAGAGGATGGAAACCTTTAACATTGTTCCTAAGCACCCAATTTTTCAATCCAATCTGTTTCTCTTAACGTGAGTCACTGTGACATTACCAATTTTTACATACAGTTATCTGTCTCTCTGTAAACAAATACAGATGGTTTTTGTGGAAATAAACAGTCATTTATTTAAACAATTGTAAAATAGTTTATGGAAACCTGTGGGGTAATGCATTCAAATAAATGCCAAAACTAGTTGATGGGGAGCCAGGATGCTAAATCACACTGCAAAGGAATTCAGCTGTGGGGAACAGATAGTAAATCCAGAGTGACAGAATTTCCCATGATGGCAAAGGTTTCTGACATCTAGTCCAGTACTCAAAAGCCACAGAAGTTCAAACCCATTTTCCTTAACACAGCCTTGACAGCCAGTGAAATTAGTGGATTTAGTCACAAGCTCCTAAGGACAAAAACAAAAGAAACAAAGAAAAAGGAGACTTCATCTGTCTGCAGTATTTTCCAAGCTTTATAAAAGCACTGACTCCAACCCAAGTCAATACGGAGCAAGCTTAGGGCCAACTGTTTTCAGTACTTAGGCTTTGTTATGATACAGTGGAACCTGAAGACTTCAATTCTAATCTGTTTATGCCAGAGACTGGCTTGGGTAAACTACATCCTCTCTGAAACTCAGTGTCCTTCTCTGTAAAATAAGGATAGTAACTGTATCTACTTGACAGTACCATTGGACAGATGCAGTGAGATACCAGTGACACAGGCTAGAACAGGGAGAGGGGGAAGAGGAAAAAAACCATAAAGGAGACTTTAAGCAAAGATAGTTAATCAAGGTTGGGAGGCACAGACACCCTGACTTGGGGTTATTCACTTACAGGGAAACACCCTGCAATAGAAGACCCATCTGGAGCCAAAGGACCCCCAATTGAATGAGTCATCTATTGAGGAGAATACAGCCACCCAAATGCACTATCACCAGGCACTGTGCTGGAGAGAAGTTGGTGGTTGGGGGGAGAGGTGTAGAAGAAAAAGCTCTGAACAAGGCGGGAGAGCAAATAAGTAAAGCTAATCTACAAAAGCAAATGGCCCCACATTGCCTATGGTCTCTCGTCTCACTTACCTCTGTCTTTGTGACAGTGCCCTCATGTCCTCTTACATATGTTCTCAATAAATTTTCTACCTACTTGCTTTATCTGTGCTGTGCTCTTAATTTTTTCTCATGGAATGGCCAAGAACCTGGAAGCGAAATCTGGCAACACCATAATGAAAGTGTCCTATAAACAGCTCAGGGATAGGCTGCAGGCCTCTCAAGGTTTCTCAAACAGGCCCCTTTTTTCTTTTTCTTTTTTTTTTCACGGGCAGGCACCAGGAACCAAACTGGCTGGCCCCTTCTTCTTGTAACTGGGTTTCCAATGATGACACCACCATTCTCTCAATGACTTAACAGTCAATCATTACATATTGATCGAATTCCTACAATGTCAGGCCCTGAGCTAGGCACTGTAGATGCAAAGATGAGTAAGACTTTAACACTGACTCTAAGAACTTGGAGTTGTGAACAGAGTCCAAAGTTTGGACTACTTTTCTACTTTGCCTTCCTCTTTGTTGCTGACATTAACTCAGCTCCCAAGTTCTGCAGACTCGACCCACTTAATGTGTCTCCTTTGCATCACTTATCATCCTGCCCACAGTAATGATTTACTGGCTTCTAGCATTCATTCTCCATCTTGTTTTCAGAGGGTGCCTGCTACAGTCAAGCTTGAAGGTCATCACTTGCATGCTCAAAATCCTTTCACAATATCTCCAAGACTACCAAACTAGATGCTAACGTCTCACCCTACTCTGAAGACCTTCTACCCATTCTAATTTCTTGTCCCAGACTGGTTTCCTTCTTTTCCCCACAACGAGAAATGTTGCACCAATTAACATTCCCATCACCTGCAGGCTCTACTCCAAGGCAAGAATTTTTGCAATACCAGACCAACCCAAAACAAAGTTTCCTTCTCTTAATCTGGCCTTTGCCTCCATGCCTCATTCAGATAAATGCCCTTGTCCCTGGCTCAGCCCTGCCCAGAACTCTGTCCTCAGGCCTGGTGCCTTTCTAGGTTCTCAGGGTGCCTCTCTGAAAATCTTGCTCTGTCCCCTACTTGCCTGGATTTCCTTGTACGTAAATTACACATTTAATTTATGTGAATTCAACTATATCTGATTGGTAAAAATGAGAAAAAGAAGAGGGAGAAACATAACCAAGAGAACAATTTAAATGATTTGGTGATTTCTACTTGTCATGATTCTCAGTGATTCAAAGAGCCCCAAAGAGAGTGAGTGTGAAATGGGAATCTTATTCATCTTTGCAACAACAGAACTTGGTAGACGTCTGATGAATGGCTAACAGAATTAACTGGGTGGATGGTAGTGTTTCAGTTTTCTAGCTCTTCTTGAAATATGAGCATCTTTCTGTGGCAAATTTGATTTTAGCATCTAAAATATATTTTTAGTTTTTAAAAAAAATATTTTTATTGACACATCTTTGCACTACAGTCCATACATGGTGTACACTCAGTGGCTCACAATATCATCACCTAGTTGTGTATTCATTACCATGATTATTTTTTAGAACATTTGTATCACTCTAGAAAAAGAAATAAAAGGAAAAAAAATACATACATCCCATACCCCTTACTCTTCCCTCTCACTGACCACTAATATTTCCATCTACCCAATTTAATTTACCCCTTATCCCCCATTATTATTTTTTATCCATATTTTTTTTACTCATCTCTCCATATTCTGGATATAAGGAGAATCAGACACAAGGTTTTCACAATCACACAGTCACACTGTAAAATTTTTATCTTTATACAATCATCTTCAAGAATCCAAACTACTGAACACAGCTCAACAGTTTCAGGTACTTCCGTCCAGCCACAAAAATACAACATAAACTAAAAAGGGATAGCTATATAATGCATAAGAATAATCTCCAGGGTAACCTTTCAATTCTGTTTGAAATCTCTTAGCCACTGAAACTTTATTTTGTCTCTGTATTTTTAGTTTTAATCTGTCCCAATGGTAGAGAAAAAGCCTACCTGTGTTGGATTCAATGAGAAAAATTATAGTATATTGACCCCTGGCAGGCATTTCTTTTTACATGTACAATTCAACTTTTATTAAATTGACTGAATTGTGCAAGCAGCACCAGAATCCAGTTCCATTTTTTTCTTTTTGTTTTTAATTGAGAAATCTTCACACACATACATTCTATACATGGTATACAATTGATGCCTCACAATATCACATAGTTGTGTATTCCCTACCATGATCACATTTTTTTAAATTTTATTTTTTTTGTGATCGCTTTTTAGAACATTTGCATCATTCCAAATAAAATAAAGAAAAAGAAAAAACTCACACATACCATATACCTTACCCCTCCCTTTCACTCACCACAAGTGCTTCCATCTACCCAATTTATTTTACCCTTTGTCCGCTGCTATGTATTTATTTATCCATACTTTTTACTCATTTGTCCAGATCATGGATATAAGGGGCATCAGACACAAGGTTCTCACAATCACACAGTAACACAGTAAACACTATATCTTTATACAATCATTTTCAAGAATTTAGGCTACTAGAACAGTTTTAGGTACGTCCCTCTAGCCACTCGAATACACCATAAACTAAAAATGGGTATCTATACAATGTATAAGAATAATTTATAGGATAACCTCTTGACTCTTCGAAATCTCTCAGCCACTGAAACTTTATTTTGTCTCATTTTTTTCCTCCCCTTTTTGGTCAAGAAGGCTTTCTCAATGTCTTGATGCTGGGTCCCAGCTTATCCTGGGCTTTGTGACCCACAATGCCAGAGAGATTTACACCCTTGGGAGTCATGTCCCATATGGGAGGGAGGGCGGTGAGTTCACCTGCTGAGTTAGCTTAGAGAGAGAGGCCATATCTGAGCAACAAAAGAGGTTCTCTGGGGGTGACTCTTAGCTGGCAGGCATTTTTTTTTGGGGGGGGAGGCATTTTTAAAAGGTTTTTTTTTCTAGAAGTAATTTTGACTGAGGGTTTTGTTCATCTGTTGCCTTTGTGATCTAACCCTGCATAGAACAGGCTGTCTGTATTGCTGTCCCTGGATGCTGAGCATTATCTGCTCCCTGGTCCTTGGACCTGCAGCTCCCCTTTTGTCCTTGTAGACTTCTTCTGATGCTGACTGCTCATCTGCCCTGCTCCTTGTTTTAAAAGACCAGATCCTTTAAATATTGGCTCCCTTGTCAAAAGGACCTCTGCTCTCCATAGAATTGAAGTCCAGGTCCCAGCCCTCATTGCCTGCTCCATCTTCCTTCTAACTACCACGATATCACCTGGGGCTGTGTTTCAAAAACAAAGCATTTTCCTTATTGCCAGTACCTGGTCTGGCCCCATTACAGCCACTGGGGCTCTTGCCTCACTATCTTCTACTGGACTGGTAGGACTATAATGGCAGGGTTCAAATTCCAGCTGGTTCAAATTCCAGCTCCATCAAACTTTAATACCTTGGGAAATTATTTAAGTGCGCTAAGCATTGTTTCCTCATCTCCAAGTTGGAATGATTATAATTTCTTATTCATGGGAAATTAAATGAGATAATGACACATTTTAAGCATTTAGTCTGGCACATAAGTGCTCAATAAAAGGCACTATATTAATACTATATTAATACAATTTTGCACATTTTACCATGTGCAACTCTGGATCTATCAAACAAATAAGCTCAATTATATACCTTGTTTCATTTTAAGCCAACTAGGAGGGATAAATCCCTTCAGCATTCTGTTTCTGTTTATTAAAAAGTAGTATATAACCTGAGGTAGCTTACTAAGAATTGTGACTTAAAACTCAAGATGTTACATGCTTCCTCTTGAACTAAATAAACAAAACAAAAAGGTAAAAGCAATGGGGAAAAATGACAGAAGAGAATTCGTGGCTGCCAGCCATTTTCCTTTCTGGGAGTTTTCTTTCCTGTTAGATCTATTATCTGAGAGCTGGGCTGCCCTGCTGGTTTTCCATTTGCCTTGCTAATAACAGTAAATCCAGCAGCTTCCACTGCAGCTCCTGTCTCCTTCAGCTGACTCCCAGACCAATCAGCATTTCCTCTCTGCTAAAGTCAAATGTTCCCTGGGAAGTCCTGCTGACGAGAAAATTTATGACAAAAGTTTCTTCTGCTTTTAACCCTTCTGTATGTCTAGCATCAGATGCAGGGTGCTTCAGAGGAATGGTAGGACATTCCTACACGTGTACTTCTATGTCCTCACTGATGCTGTGCTGCTCTGAAAAGAGCCTTGGACTCCTGGAAAAGCTCAACTGAGCAGCTGGGCAGACAGATGTACACATTCTGGGCTATACCTAATATGTTCTAAATTTGGGCTTGGTTCCTTAGCAGCTACAGTCTACTGTACAACTCTACAGAACACAAAGCAGTCATACTCACAAAAAACAAAGTATTCATTAAAATTGTGAGTTTGACTGGGTTTCAACAGTAAAACTGAAGGGAGTGGAAACGACTAACATTGAATAATAAAATAATAACAGCTAAGACACTGAGGGCTTGGTGTTTTTACATGGATCTCAATTTAATTCTCACAAAAAGGCTATGAAGAAGATACTACTATTTTTCCCATTAATAGAGGAGGAAAATGAATTGCAGACAGGCTAAGAAAAAAGTAACATGATTAAGAGTGGAATCAGGCAGGTGTTTCTAGAAAGGAGCTCTTAATCTCTACAGTTAAGACTATTTTCCAGCAGCCTGGGATCTATCTAGTCGTGCCTTATTTTACTTACAAGGAGACCAAAGCAAGGAACTCAGAGAAGGGGAGTGACCCTGACCAAGGTCATCCAGAAAGCAGTAGTAGGGACAGCTTTACACCATCAGAGGTAGCAATCTTCTGATTTACAATAGCCACCCCCTGAAATAAAATTCTCCAAAGACATGGGGAAGGGCAGGGATTACTGCTTCAAAAGCACTGATTTGGGCTTTCAAGAGACAATGAGGTAGCACTCCATAATCTCTTCAGCAGGAGAGAGAACAATGGCTGTCTGCTGAGGCTCAGGCTCACTGACAAAGGGAGCAAATGGTACAGCAACCACTGCCAGGCCCTTATGGACATTAGGTTCTTGGCATAGAAGAAGGGTCTCACAATAGTGCTTTCATCTTAAGCAATTCAAGCCTTTGGGGAAGTCTATACTCTAGTTTAGGGGGATTTTCTTTGATAATATTTAGATAATATACTTAACCAGATTAGCAGATTTGGTAAACTAATTCTTGTCCCAATTAAAAAAAACAAGTCAAAATATATATATGACAGCTTTTAGGACATAATGTTTTGGAAAAGCAGCTGTGTTAGTTATATTTCAGATATCAGTCATTCTTAGAATGGGAGAGAGTACTCAGCCAATAACTTGTGCTTTAATTTGGGGAAAATACCGGTCACAGAATAAAATTTTGGCCAAAATCACCACATAAGAGTTATATAACATTTTGGTATTAAAAGGCTTGGAAATATTTACAATGGGAAGCAACTATTTAACAATGTTGTTCTCACAGGAACCTGACATCCAACACAATGGAATGAACTGTAGCTTTTAGGAGAAAGTATATAAAATACAGAAAGTTCATGTAAGTAAGAGAAAGAAAGAAAAATCTAAGCCCAGGATTTGAAAGTAAGTTGTTTTCTTTTTACAAATTTAAAGATTACTTTTTATTTTTATCAAAATAAAATGCAAGGTGGGCCAGGTGGCTAAGCAGGCAGAGTTCTTGTGGCTAAGCAGGCAGAGTTCTTGCCTGCCATGCTAGAGAACCGGGTTTGTTTCCTGGTGCCCATGTCAAAAACAAATAAATAACTAAATAAAATGCATATATAGTTTTATAAATAAATAATACTATATTTATGATGAAAAACAGCCATTCCTTGCCCCATCCCTGAGTCCTGTTACTCAAAGGTAATTACTTCAAACATTTTTGGCTATTCCTTCTAGTATTTAGCTTTATATTATTAGCATATTATTCAGCTGTTTTTTTAAAATGTATGCATATCAGACAGTATCTATTAACTTCGTGCTTTTAAAGATCCGAATTTAGTGTGCATGCTCTTTCTCTCTCACACTCATTCCTCCTTTGGAAAGTGGGCTTGCTTTCTTTCTTTTTTTCCTTCTGTAATACAATATGTGAAGTAGCTGCCTCCTACAGGGCACCGTTTCTTGACAATAAGCATTTAAAATGTCTGTTTTTGAATATTTCTTTGGTTCTCCCTAGGATTCATTAGAGATCCATACCAGGGGAACCTGAGATGCAATACTAATTTCAACTGATGTGCACTGCCTTTCATTTTTAAGACACTGACATTTTCATTCAATGGTTTAATTCTCTGAGGAAGTTTGATCTCCAATAGTCAAAGTGCAGTGATCCATTCCTGAATAGAAAGTGGGCAGCCCCAGCCCTAGGCTAGCAGGGAGCAATGGTGCTGTGAGTTAGCTGGCTTTCACTATTTCTCTTTAGTTCACTCGACAAAATGTATTAGCCACCAACTTTGAGCCAGGTACAGTGCTGGATCAAGTATTAAACAAAAAGGAATCAGTTCCTTCCACATGGGGCTTTCATTTTACTCAAATTAATACTTAACACCCTTCTCCCAAAACTTATCTCAAAGGAAAATGAGGCCCTCATCCTTTTCCTTTGAAAGTCTGTAGTGCTTTAGGAACTTATTAGGGACAGGCCCATGGCACCTTTCATGCAATACTGAGTGTTCTGCATTTTGTTCTCTCTGACAGCTTCCAAGGCTGACATATGGCCCATACCTCTTAATTTCCACTGTTGCTCCAGACAGTCACTCACAGCTCATGAATTCACCAAGTCTTTGCTACATCATCCACTTCTCTCTGCATCCTAGGAGGGATGCTGGGAGCTAATTAGGAGATGCATGGAAACAACCTGCTGAAGTGGAAAGACTAAGGCAATACATGAACGTAGGGGCAACAGGACTCTCTTCAGGAGGGGAACTCACAAAACTGGGGACGCAAAGAAGTCCTTTCTGGCAGAAAATAGAAGAACTTATAAAAGCAAGAAGAGAGAATTTGGGGAGGGGAAGACTGTTTCCTTCTCTCTCTCTCCTGAGAGGGATTTTGGAATGTAAGATTATTGGGCTGAGGTATTCCGGAAATTGTTGGTCTCTAAGGGTCCTGTGGGGCTCTTGAGAACCTTTTAGGGGTGACCTGGGCTTTGGTGCAGCACAGGGGGAGAAGCTGGGTATTGTTTTCTCAGCATAGAGTCCAGCATTGAATAGAAGCAAAGGGGTCTTGACAGTTCTTTCCAGGTATACTGCTTGGCTCCTCAGAGTAGGAAGGACTTAAGCAATACTTGATCTGGTCAGAACCTTCTCTGTACCTACTGGCTGAATTTCTCAAAATCTTATGAGAGATGGGAAAGAGTAGCAAGATGTGGTAGAAACTTCTGTTGTCACCAGCAGGACCCATTCTGGTAAGCAGAGCAAACACTGACTGATGGCCAAAAGTAAAAGAACATTCTCATCTTATCCCACCCTCCCAGCCAGGTAAGTGGGCAGACATTTAAAACAGAGATTTGAAGGTTCTAATCAAACCGAAGCCTTAGTAGGAGCTTCTTGCTGACGCCATAACATCTCTTGTAAAGGACTCCTAGAGGAAGGATCTGAATGTGCCCATGTGATTCTGAAAGGCATAGTCTGAGCCATGGATGTTATGTATAAAGGTGTGAAAACCAGAATTCCAAATAATAACCTTGGGAGTTTGCTTTTCCAAACTTCACCATGCAAGCTTTCCCAACCATACTTATGAGAGCTGCATATGACAAAAAGCTTCCTCATGGATTCTGGTAACCCTCCCCCAAGACGCACTGACTGGGAGGACCCAGAGAAGAGTTGCTACTGCTCACTTAAGGGGAAATCTGAGAGGAAAGTTCCCCCAAAATCCATGCCATTAATTTTAGTTTTCATCACCTCCTGAGGATAAGGATACCCTAGGTCCAGACACCATATTTGAGGCATGAATTCCTTCCATTTGCTTTGAAACACCATTAAAAATTGTGGTGGTACCTTTAATTCTAGCTAATAGTTTGCAGTGAGCAAATCAGTTCCTCAGACTCATACACTTGGCTCAACAAATACTGACAAGGGCCTCCATCATGTTCAATGAAGAAAGATGGCTTATCAGATTATTACACTCGAGGGGGTGGGGAAAGGAAGGTGTACAGCCTGCCTGGGATCTCTGGAAAGGGGCCATGCATGGATGACAGCAGGTGGTCCTATTGGTGAAGGCATGGAGAAAAAAGAGACTCAAAGTCCATATCCCAGGATGCACGGGTAGTTCAGTGATTAGAATGCCTGCCTTCCATGCAGGAGACCAGACCATGCAACCAAAAAAAAAGAGCCTTTTATGGAACACTGGTAGCAGGGACCCTGTAAATAGCAGAACCAGATTCAAATCCAGGAAATAAAAGAAGACAAAGCAAGAGCTGAGTGAGATTGTGAAAGGGATGGACAGAAAAGGCAGAGTGGCATCAAATCATGAAGGGCTTGGTTTAACAGCATGGTGAGCAGTAACTGAAGATTTTTAGGTGGGAAAGGATTCAATAGAAACTGCATTTTAGAAGGTTCACTCTATGGACATGTGGAAGGTCAAGAAGAGAGATTATTTTCTTTGTAGACTTTTTCCTTGTTGTTTACTTTTTATTGACCATCTCCCCCACTAGAATGAGAATTCTCTGAGAACAAGCATTTATCATTCTTATTCACTGCATGCAGCATAGTAAAGATTCCATAAATATTTAGTAAATGATGAGTTTGGTTTTGGACACACTGTACTTGAGGTGCTTGAGAGACCTGCACAACACTCAGGATTTTTTAACAAAAATCATGCTGTCTTAATCTTAAGTCACATTGTTCTGCTAGTAAATGTAGCAGGCAAAGTAAAAATTAAAAAAAAAAAGCAAAGCCAGGGTTTTAATATGACAATATAACCATGTTTATGAGGTGACAGTCTGGGGGAAGACTGAGAAGTTCCAATAGACCACCTAGTATTTTTTGCAGCACTTGGGCTTTAATCATATCTCACCGACTTTCTATTTGAAAAATTGGTTCGATGACACAGTAGACTCTATACACCCAGGTGATGCCATACTGTGACGTATCAAGAAAGGTAGATGCTGTTAAGTCCTCTCCCCAGATCTGCCAGACAGCGCTAATCCAATGCCATTTCCCTCATTTTAAGTCATCTTTGTCTCTAGACAGTATTGTTATTGTAAGGCAGAAAAAGAAATACCTCATTGATTAGCTATTTTTTTTTCTTCTTGCTTAATGAATTTAAAGCTGTTGTAGACATACGACACAAGCTATTTGTGATTTACTCAGAAAGGAAAAACTCTATGAAAAATTTTTATTGCAGTTATTAAAAACTACCTTTTAAATTGAGTATGGGAGAAAGCAGCTCCAATGTCAGGCATTTGAAAGCAGTGGAATAGAAGTTTAGGTGTCTCAGGTCCCTGAGCTGGACTTGAAGAAGTCTTCCATACTGAATAACTTTTGAAGTGGCGTTTTTTTTCATGAAAGCAGCTTAATCAGTCTTGGTGTGATAAGCTCATCCTGTTAGGATGAACACACTAATGGCCTCCCTGGAGAAAGAGGGCTTTCAGCTTCACCTGGGGGAGACCAAGACTCTTAATGAAGCATGTAGGGATATAACAGCAGATGCAGCACTCCAAACCTTTCTGCCAGTACTTCTATATTCATTCATTCAAAAATCTTATTGATGTTTAATTACATTTACTCTTTTATATGTCTTTGGAGTAATAGCAACAGGCTTTGTGAACCACTCAACTGTGAATATAAAGGTTTTTAATAATCACTTGTAAACATGTTTGTTATAAGTAACTGCAGTTTGTTCACTTTATCTTTAGAATCTTTGACAAAGGTTATCAAACTTGTGATCATTAACCCATATCCATCAACCTATACGTGCGTGTGTGTGTGTGTACACTCACTCCTATTAACTAAAGGTTAATTCCAGCAGATTCAAATCCAAGCACAATTCAAAGGCTCATTCTTCTACAGGGTATAAGCCTTCTAGAGACTTAATTCATTAGAAAACTAAAGGTGCAGGCAAAGGCCAAGCCATATGTGTAGAAAAGGAAGTAACTTAAACTCTAAGGAGAATGCCAGGCTTTCTGGTGTTCTTGGCATGGTCGTGGCAATAGGGATAATGGCAGCAGACATCCACTGACCACTTTAATGTTTTATATACAGCCAGTCAAAACAACAACCCTGCAAGGTAGGCATTATTATCTAATTTAAAGAGATAACTGAGGTTAAAAGTGGTGAGGACTTGCCTAGCTTCACAGTTTGTGTGAAAGGCACAGCTGGGGTAGGAACCTGAGATGGTTTGGTTCCAAAGCCTGGGCCCTTTCCATTAAATCACACTGCCCATCCCCAACTGAAGCAGGTGCATTGGTCTTTCTAGAAATGGAGAAAAGTATACCTACCTTCATTGAGCTATGGACAGTGTAACCTTATCTACCAGGAGAAAATGTACCACGATGGGTTAGGAGCTTACTCTTAGGAGTCAGACATCTGGGTTTGAGCCCAGTTCCTCCACTTAATAGTTGTGTGACCCTGGACAAGTGCTGCATCTCTTTGAGCTTATTAGTTTTCTTATTTATAAAACAAAAATGACAACCAATTCAAACAGCTATCCTAACGATTAAATGAGATTATGAAAAAAAAGTTTTTGACAGATTGGCAAACTGTATGGTTCAATAAATTATGTCAGGTTTAATAAATGAGTATGAGTGCTGAATCATTGTACTGATATTTGTTTTAGCCTCCAGTACCTTAAGAGCAGCTAGAAATAAAAACCTAAAATTATGGAATTGTAAGCCATACCAAACTCTGAAATAGGTTCAATAAATGGTAACAATTATTATTATATATGTAACTGCATATGTTACTTAAAACCACACATCAGTGAAACTATGACCTCAAAGATATTATTTAACATATTAAGTAATGAGATAAATATTCAACAAAAGAAAATAGAATTAAAGATTATGTTTTCTATGCCACAAAGATACCAATTCATAAGTTCAAAAACTCATATTAATATAAGCTGTATGAATTGTATACTTTTAATTTTAGTGAGTTATTTCCCATTTTATTGTGAAAAATGTTAAAACACAGAAAAGTTGAAAGAACTGTACACTGAAAACCACCACCTTGATTCTACATTTACCATTTACCATTTTACTATTATTGCTTTATCACATCCTGTCTCCATCCATCAATCCATCTGTTTTTTAAAAAATGCATTTCAAAGTAAGGAGTAGATATCAATATACTCATACACATCAGTGTATGTGTCATCATTGGGAGTTCAATATTTGTTTACAATCTTTCTTATTTTAGGTAAATTTTACATAAAATGATATGCACAAATTAAAAGTAGTATACTTACGACAAATGCATACATCTGAATGACACTGAAAAATTGGTAATATATATACCATTGTTAATATATAGACCATTGTTTTTAACTCCAAAAAGTTCCCTCATCTTAGATTTTTAATCTGAGGATACTGAATTCAAAAAGAAAATGGTGAGGACAAAAAAACAGTTAAATAAGAGATAGGAGAGAAAAGGCATCTCTCTACATAGGCAGTCCTCTCCCAATTTATCCATTCTGACTTCAGCTAATTAAACATCTGTCTCAATAGACTCATCAGCAAATTAGTCATCCCCACTTTGTGACACTGATTGTTGGTTGCAACCTTTTCTCCACTTGCTACCATTCCCAGAAACTTCTAGGAGTTTATTCACTAGGTACACGGCAAGGGATGATGCAGGGTCCCCATTAACCCCCCACAGTTGCCCTTGGTGCCAGTGCAGTTCATAATGCTGCCAGGCTTAGATGTGCCTCCCCAAAATAAACCTGTTAAGGGGTGACAACTATTTTGTTTTCACTTTTGAGTTCGGGATTATGATGCATTTTAAAGTGCTATGTACATATACCAGAAGCTAAAACAAAATATTTAACAGAAAATCTGCTTTTAAACCAATTTTGATGACAAAGCAAGTAATAACATACAGTCTCAAATAAGGTAAACTGAAGCCTACTGTATTACCACCTAGCTCTCTCCAAACACATTAACAAAAGCGTTGTTGGAGTTCGAAAGGCCAATAGTCAAACGAGTAAAATGGCCTGGCCTGGATGTGTGCCCTTTTCTATACACTAGGGAGTGTGGGTGTGAGTGGCAGGGGTGTTTGGGGTGTGTGTGTGTGGGGGTGGGAGGTGCGGGTGGGACTGGGGAGAATTGCATACTAAACTACAAGCACATCTTAAAAACAGTTTTCTGAAATTAAACTTCCTCTCAATCCCTCTTTTCACCAAAAACAAACAAACAAACAAACAAAAAAAACCTGACTTAAGAATTGTCTTTTAGAAAGAAAAGTGGCTAGTAAACCTACTTTAAAACGCTTAACTACCAGAATTGCAAAATAAAACAACTCCTTATTAACTACTAACCATAGATTTGGCAAATATTAGAGACTGATAATATCTAGTGTTTGTAAGGGTATGGGAAAAGAAGTGCTCTCATATAGTCCTGGAATGTCAAAAAATGAGCAAAGATGTTTTGAAGAGCAATTTGTTTTTCTCGTCATTTTAAACAAGTAATCATCTGACAAGCAACTTCGTGGTTTAAAATCTAGTACAAATGTGCAATGAACAAATGTGAATAAATTGAACTAGTAAGATAAAAATGCAGTGACCACTTGAATATAGAAGAATGTTTGTAACATATTACAATGTAACACTGTAGCAATGAAAAAAAGAACCACACATAATTTATAATATCATTTTAAAACAACCCTTTATGTACACTTATCTTTCATAAGTTCATTTACAAACATTTATTGAGTGTCCTCAATTTGACAGGCACCCTGCTAAGCACTGGGTATAAACTAATAATAATAATAATAATAATAATAAATTGACAGGGACTCTCCACATTGAACTTATAGCTTTATCTGTATGTGAATTGAAAAAAAAAGAAAACACAAAATCAAACAAACAAAAAACCAAGTAATTTACACCAAAGAAGGTTAAAGGAGCTTTTGCTTTTTACTTCAGGTTCCTTCAAAAAGTTTGAAATTATTTCAATGGGCATTTAAATTTTTTTTGGTTTGACTTTTTATTATTTTGTAAATGTGAACTTTACAAAAGCTTTTATAGTTAGCAACCACATCCCTTTTTGTTGGTGATGGATTCCACGGTGCAGAGCGGCTCTGAGTAGACTTGGAGTGCTCTGGTTTCCCTGGTCGGCAGTGAATGTTTTTGGTGTTTAGTTATTGATAGTCAGCCATGGCTAAAAAGTAACAGTCTCGACTCGACCTAGTAACAGCACACAGAACAGAAAAGGGAGTGGAGGTGAAGGAGGAACCAAGGAAGGTGGTACCTCTTTCTTACTGAAAAAGAAAAAAAAAAAGAAAGAAAGAAACTAGCATCCATCTTTTGTGGCTGAGAGCTAACTTAGTAGTACTGCAAACCCTTTCTGATAGCACAGGGACAACTCATCTTATTTTATGTATTTATTTAACAGTCATGAATTAAAGTATGACTCTAACTCCTAAACAGATTCTCAAAACTATCATCTCATTTGCAAGTCTTTCTTGCAAAACATTCCATCTGAAGATTTATATTCTTTTTGCATCAAATGTCATTCAAATGTTCAAGTCAAAAATGTTTACACATTTATACTTAGCTCTTTTTTTGTCTGCTAAAAATAGTATTGTGAGTTTTGGCTTCTCATGACATAGAAATCATGTGCAAAAAACACTCAACAATGGAAGTGAGTGATCAGAACACAGGTAGGTTAGCCAATTTAAATGCTTTTCGATTTTGCATTCTTTCTCTTTTTTTTTTTCCAAAACAAAACAAAATAAACAAACACAAACCTTCACTATTTCAGAAACATCTCTTTAAACAAATTTAGGACCTTTTATTTAATTATTATTATTTTAAAAATCTTTGTCTGGAATGCCCCGGGTCTGAATCTCCTCTTTCACGGTTTCTAATGCTTTAATCTTCTCCTTTGCCTAGGCCATTGCTTCTTGTTTCTTTGTATGTTTTGTAATTTTTTGTTGAAACCTGGACATTTTGATTTTTTTGTATGTTATTGCTGGAAATTAGAGTCTGAGGTGTCTGTTCCCTAAATTTGCATCATGTAAGTATTATGACAGAGCTTTCCTTGAATGCCAGGAGCAACCTCCCCAAAAAAGGGAAAAAGAAAACACCTTTCTCAATCTTTGCAGACTGACCCATGAGGTGTTCTCCTTCAGATTTTATCCATACAATGGGTCTGGAAATAACTCCAGGCCAAAGCATAGGGAACTCCCTGATGCTTTCTGCACATCTACATGTGGCCCTGAAAGTTTTCCTTTTACACAGATCCTTATGTCCCCTCTTCCCTAAGAAACAGTTTTCTCATGCACCAGGTACTACACTGTATGCCCTATAACCCTTGCCCCAGGCAGCCACGACTTGACTATTCCCCCACAGAGAGAGCTCTGTGGGCTGTCTTCTACATGCAAGGCAAGTTCTGGGACAAGGAGTCCCTCAGGCCATCAGCAGAAAACTGGGCCAGACATACATGCTCCCTGTATGTGCACAAAGGCTGCTCTGCTCCCTCTGGAACCAGGACCAGGGAACTGACCAGTGCTAAGACAAAGAGGGTATGGGGGATGGATCAGCCAGGGTACCACAAGGTGCAGCTGCTTTTAAGTAGCCTTTTTCTTGATTTGGCACTTGCCCTGTTACTGCAGTCATTTAACAATTTCTAAATTTTAGAAAGATGTTTCTGCCAGTTTTTTGCTAATTATTCAAAGTTTTTGTTGGGGGACAGGGCCCTGAAGCATTTCATTGTCTTCTTGATCCCCTTCTTCTAGTTTTGAGTAAACTATTGGGGCTCTGGAGATCTGGCTCCTTTATCTTTTGCGTCTTGCTATCTATTCCTTTCCTGCTCCAATAATTTGGAATTTATGTTTTGTTACTATGTCTCAGAATATGTTGTCCTCTCTGCCTGGGGTGCTCTTGCTTACACATTTGGTAAAGTTCTAATGAATCTTCAAAAAACCTTCATAAAAATCACTTATTCTGAAAAGTCGTCTTGACAACTGCCCCCTGCCTGCATCCACTAAATATTTTTAAAGTATTCCATTATCTATATCACTTTTTAGCTATACTTTTTACTCATGCATTTACCATATTTTATTACCTCTTTTTATCAGTCTGTGTTCTCAATGGGCTTTCCACCTGATTTTTAGGACAATGGCTGGCACAGGGTAGGAAGCATTCAATGATGGCTATGGAACTAAAAAGGGTATCTTTATTTTTTAAATTTATTTTTATTTTTTTAAATACCAAAAAAACACATAACAAATGCAAACATTCCTATTTTGATCATTCCGTTCTACATATATAATCAGTAATTCACAATATTATCACATAGTTGCATATTCATCATCATGATCATTTCTTAAAACATTTGCATCTATTCAGAAAAAGAAATAAAATGAAAACAGAAAAAAAAATTTATACATACCATACCCCTTACCCCTCCCTTTCATTGATCACTAGCATTTCAAACTAAATTTATAAAAAGGGTATCTTAAAGCTATAGAGAGCTTTAGAGCATACATGACCCTCTCATCCAGTACCATCGATTAATCTTCACTCAACCTCTCCCATGTTAGAGCTGAAGAAAGGGAAATTCAGAGATATGTAACCATACATATAGTTACCAGAGTTTGTTAATTCTAAATGCACATTTTTAAAAAACTTTTTAAAACCAGGATGCAGCTTACAATCCATATGAAAATTTAATGTAGTAGCATCCCCCACCCCAGCCCCAGATAAGTTATATTAAATTAGTGGTGTTCTAAAATTAGTCCCTAGTGGACCCAGGAAAAGATCCTCTTAGTCCATATTGTAGATGCCTCCCAAACCACCAAAGGCCTCTTACAAATATACACCCTGCCTCTTCCTTTCACTAATCCACGCTTTGACTGGCCCAGATGGAATGAAAGGATAGTTTTTGTGATGGAAAAGGAATTTCCAAAAGATTAGTGACTATCAGGAAAAGTAAATGCTAGTCAAACACAGTTCTGGCGAATGACATATTTCAAGTTTTTCTGATGTGGCAGTTGCAAGAGCTCATAACACCCTTCTAAAATAATTGCGTCTCTAAAGTGGTTCCCAAAGATTTTTGCTTGACATAAATTCTCTAAATTTCCAGGCTTTCTGGATAAAATAGTTGACCGCAATGCCATCTTTAACGTGCTTCACTCTATATTCGAAAAGATCCATTAGGAGCCTCAGAGCTCTCAAGACAGGGGGAGGCTCAGGTAAGATAAAACAAGATAAAGAGGCAGAGAGAAAAGGCAAGGAGGAGTATTTAACTTGTAGCTTCTTGCCTGGAGCATTTCTGAGTTATACATTTAAATACTATAGTAGCCCAAATTTACTATATCATTTTCCCACTAGATCATGGGATACTAAGTAATAGGTCTTTATTTCTTATTTAGCCTGCACATGAATGCATCAGCATTTATTTATTCTCTCAAAAGAAGGAACAGTTTTCTACAGAAATTAATTTGTTTTTGACAAAGGACATCTAAACAGTCTGATTTACCTTTTATCATTTATTTATTTATATTTTAAGGATTACTTGCTGTAGCATAAGGAAGATAAACATCTGTGCCCCTGGCTCGCAAACTCTTTTCATAGAAGAAAGATGACTGGATTTTCTGTTTTCCCATGAAGCAGGACTATATTTTCATCTTTAGCTTACTTTAACCTTTGGAGGATACTTCAGGTTAGAAGAATGTTAAAAACCTTATTCCATGCAAAACACTGGCTTCACTTTTCTATAGGATATCTCAGGATAGGTGTATGTTGCTTTAAGAAAACTAGACATAAAACATTAAAACTGACATAACACAGACAAACTGTGCAATTACAAAAAGAATCCCTGGCTTTATATTCAGATTCACCACAGGGTTCCTTTAAATGCTGCATTTCCCTAGTGCATTTAGATCTGAGAATCAATGAACATTTCTGTTTACAGAATTTAAACGTGTTCTCTCATTAGGGTTCTAATAAGCAACATGGTACAATAAAAACAGTATGGGCTTTGAGGTCAAAAAGGTCTGGGCTCCAATTCAGGTTCCACCATTTACTTCCTGTGGAAATTTGGGTTACTTTAACTTCTCTGAGACTCATCTGTAAAATAGGTATAATAAAATTTACCTCCCAGGAGTGTTCTATAGATCAAATGTAAGTACACAAAGGCATTCAATAAAACAGCTTGTCCTCTGCCTCAACTCCCATATGCTTGGAACAGATCTTGGGGAAAGACCAACTCCTTACACAAATCCCCCTTAAACACTTTTGATAAACAATAAATTAAGTCATACACAGCTATCTAGCGTGAAAGTAAAGCTCACTGTGTAAAGTATTGTGGGGAGTCAGTCAGAGAGACGAACCCTGTTGCTGCCAGTCTATTATTGCAGGCTAACATCAGTTACTGGCTCTGAATCTACCAATCCAGCTGGCTTCCTGGGTTCACTAACTGGTCTGTATCACCCTGTCATACTGCAACCATCAACTTTGGTCACTTCAATCCCAATTTCTTGTCAGTTCTTTTCTTTCTTCTTTTTCAGAATCTTTGTATGTCCTTTTCCCTCTTTAAGCCTCCGTGTATTTAGCAGTGGTTAGAAGTTTATGTTTTATTCTAAATGCATCTGAAGTCTTTGAAGAGTGTATTTTAAAAGATTCCCCTTGCTGCTTTGTACACAACAGACTGGAGGAAGCCAAGCAAGTTCAGGTCATGGTGGACTTAGACTTACCTAATGGAGACTGAGAAAACTGAACGGATTCAAGATGTGTTCTGGAGATAAAACTGATAGACCTTGCTAATGGATAAGGCGAGCAGAATGAGGACAAGGGAGAACTCAAGGCCTACGACTGGATATTTGATTCAGATTCTAGGTGGATGGCAGAACCATTTAATGTGATGGGCACCTGCTGCATCCCTCGTGAAGAGTCAATTTTATTACAGATCTTTTGGGGGGAAGAAAGTTAATTAAATTAATCTAAGTATCTGAAATGTTCTTTTTATATTAAAATATGGTAAGCCTTTAATGATTACTGCTTCGAATGACACTGCCCACCCTCCCAACTTCCCAGTTCTTGACAGTCTAAATCTTAAGTCAACTTTTAAATGTCAATTCCTTACAGAGGAATTCCTTGACCATCCTGCATGATGCAGTAAGCGTCCCTGCATCCATCCTATTATTCTCTTTTTTCAGGCCCTTATATTTATGCTCCTTCTAGAATGAACAGTTCTACTCAGCAAGGGCCTTGTCTGTTTCACCACTGTGTCCCTGTACCCAGCACAGGTCTGACACACAGGGGCACATGATGAGTGAACACACAATCCAGCCGTAATATATTAGGATCAATATTTACATTTTAAATGAATTTTTAAGATAAAACTTGAGAATCCAAATGATGACATTAGCTGTTTCTCATACCAGAACCCCACACTCCCCGTGCGTTCACCCTCCCTCTCTGCTTCTAGTGGTACTTTAGGGAATAATGTTTGAGAAGAAAGACTAGAATTTTCCATAGGTAAAGCTATAGGGGCTGGTGAAATCACAGGAAGTTATCAAACAACAAAATACTTTGTGACTCTACACCCCCAGGAGGGCCTCTTTTGTTACTCAGATGTGGCCTCTCTCTCCAGCCAACATGATGAGCAGTCTCACCACCCTTCCCCTCTCTGCGTGGGACATGACTCCCAGGGATGTGTACCTTCCTGGCAACATGGGACAGAGAACCTGGAATGAGCTGAGATTCAGCATCAAGGGATGGAAAAAAACCCTAGAATGAG
>PVIY010032699.1:0-18372 GCA_004026745.1 Myrmecophaga tridactyla
GAAGTTTAAAGCATTAGAACCCATCAGAGAAGAGGACCAGATCTGGGATGAACTAGACAGAGACTTTTTTTTAAAAGGTCCTAAATATGCTCAAAGAACTAGAGGAAAACAAACCACTCTTTATCTTTATAGAGAGTGAAAAGAAGAGCCACAAACTGAGAAGAGATATTTGCAACACATATAAACAACAAACCTAAAATTCCCATTTTATAGATGCAGTAATGAAAGATCAAAGAGTTGAAATAGCTTGCCCAGTGTCGCACAATTAGTCAGTGGCTCAGACTCAAATTCACCAAAACCTTTGTTTTATAAAAGGGAAAAGAGGGAAAGCTGTAACTCAAGCTGCCAAAGGTGGCTAACTTTGCCACCCTTGTAATCAGGTTATCCCTGTGCTCTGAGCACCCCCAGCAGAACGTGCTTGGGAGGCTTACACATGCAAGGCATCAGCACCATGACTTGGCAAGCGTCCTTTTCCCAATATCTGCTCTAACTCCCCCAGTTTTCTCACAGTCTTTATCAAGGAGACTTTCCCCGAAGACTTGCAGCTCATGAGAGTGAACAGTGTCTTTGAGCACCAGCTGAAATTCATTCGCCTCCTTGAGCTGCTTCCTGTACTCCTAAATCTAACAGCATTTTGCCCAAATCTTCTGTAGCCTGGACTGGAGGCCTGCCCAGAGGGTAACTGACTTTCCTGGATTACCTGGGAATGAGGCATTCCCCAGGATGTAGGATTTTCCGTGCTAAAAAGGGGAAAGCTTCAGGAACACGGGGACCATTGGTAATCATACCTGCCTGGCAGACACACCACACTTTCACTAATATCTCATTTGATCCTTAGCACAATTCTGGGACAAAGGCAATACTAGCCCATTTTACAGATGCAGAAACTGAATCACAGAGGTATTCAGTAATTGCTCAAACTTGCCCAATTGTGAATTGCAGAGGGAAGCCAGTCATATGTCTCACTCCAAACCTGGGCTGTGAAGTTGTTTAATACCCTGGGCTCTGGAGTCAGTCTGCCTGAGTCTAAATCCTGGGTCTAAACCTCAGGCCACTTTATCAACCCCTTTTGGCATCCCAATTTCCTTATCTTTCAAAATGGGGGATGATATTAATACATTCCACATTCAATTTTGTGATGATAAAGTTAGATAACGCATTAAAACATTCAGGACATCATGGAGAGTAGAATAAACCAGACACAAAAGGACAAATACTGTGTGATCTCACTCCTACGAAATAATTAGAATACGTAAATTCATAGTTAGAAACTAAAATACAGTTTGGGACTATCCCCTAAACGTTCTTCTTTACCCTCATAATTACTTATCCATCTATCATCTAAGGTTTTTTCCCTAAATATTTTTAAAACTACATTTTCAGTTTTTATTATCTCTTGTGAGCTCCATATTCTAATTACAAGTTGCATCTACTAGAGCTTCCTTTTTTCAACCTATATTTAACTGTATCTTTCATAAGCTCAAAGGGAGTTAACATCAACCAGTGTTTCTTTAATGAAAAAATAAAATGCTCCTTTACCCCACCCCCGATGATTTGGTGAACACAGGGATCACAGCTGCTTTGTCCACCTCAGAGTCACCTCTGATGTCCCAATTCTTGCAGGTACTCAAATATTTGTTTAATTCTTTAATTAATCAATATCAATTCTCCCATTAGCAATCATTCTTGCTACTCTGGAATAAGCCATCCCATTTCCTCATTTTCTCCTTGTATATTCCATGAGTCTCATTTTATAGCAATTTTTACATCCTATCTTACAGTTCCTAATTTTCTAAAGTTTACAGTCAAACAAAGCCATTCACCAACCCAGTCACAAAAAGAAAGTTGTTCAGACTAAGTAGGAGTCAATGAATGGATGAAGGTGGGGTAGGATACCAAATCAGAGGGCAGATGAACTAGAGACCAGATTTACCTTTATATCAGATTTGTCATTAATCAACTATGTATCTTTGGGCAAAAGAAAGGGAATGTGTAGCTCCTGCTATGGGCCAATGCTGTACTAAACACTTTATACTAATTATTTTATTAAACTCCTCTACCAAAAAACTCTTTCTTCCCCGGATTCAAAAGTGAGGAAACCAAAGCTAAGGAATCTGAGTATTTTATCTAACTTATACCTGGTAATAAAGTCAAAATTTGAATCCATATCTGACTAGAAAGCACAGATTATTCTTCTTTTTCTCATCACCACTAAAAGGTCAGTTTAAAATAAGAGACTCTAACAGAAAACGGTTTCATTTAGCCAGTCTCTAGTTTATTGAACCAACAAGCTTCCCTTGAATCAGATCATGTCATCAGTTTAAGCTCTAGATTTCCTTCAGGTTAAATGAGGAAGTTGAACTAGATGATCCTTTCACACCTTAGATCCTGTGACTTGGTGCCAAGGTGCTGAGCTTCAATCAGAAAGAAGAGGCTGCTAGTCAGAGAGTTCAGAAGAAGGCAGCCTGGGTGTTCAAGCATTCATCCCTCTAGCATTATCAATCTGCCACAGTGATATGCTAATTGGGAGAGAAGAAATGTGGAACTAATTCTAAATACATTCAAATAAGGGCATCCAGGTAGCACCAAGATACTGGAGCATCAAAATCAACATGATTGCATGACTTTGAGTGGGTCATGGCAGAACAACAGAAAATGTGTTCTATTTCAGCTCCTTAACAGGTTGTTCATTCCCAACAGAAAGAAAGTTCTTCTCTCCATTTCCTTTGGTGCTGGCATTATCCAATGCATTGGCAGCCACCTCCGCCCCTCCAGAAACCCATCAAAATGTAATAACCCTGTTGCCTTGAGGCTGGGCAAATCTGTTGCTTTCAGAATCCTCACCAAGCTTTGAAGGGCTGGCTGACTTGAATAAATGGAGCTAAGAGAATGTTCCAATTGGCTTTTTAAGAATCTTAACTAATTGAACCATCTGGTAGAGGACAAAAACCATGTCATCTTGGTCATAATGACTTTAAATAAATTGCCAGCATATGTGGGATAAAAAGGATGGGTGGCATGTTCATGATGACTATAGGGGAACTTAGCACATCTGCCAGAATGGACCCTTGAAACAGAAGTTCCTGAATGTAAAATCAGCCTTTTTCATCCATGATCCATGATCTGACAGTCTATAAAATGAACTATATGTTTACTTTTTTTTTTTACATCTCTTGCCCAAATAAGGGCATTCCTAGCTTCCTCTTTTTAAGTAATTCCTTTAGTAAGAATATACCTAATATATAAGCAAAATAGTAAGTCACCTACTTACAATTTGAAGGGCCCTTCACAGTCCTTCTGTCTTATTTTCTATTACTGGACACCCACCAAAACTATATTAAACCTGGCTTTGCCCCGGTGGCTGATATTTCCATGATATCCTTCCTTCAGAATAAATGTATATGTATTTCTCTAAATAGAAATATAGTATGCCAGGTGACGCTCCCCAGAAGCAGAGCCTGGAAGAAGGATTCAAGAGCAAGTGATTTGTTAAGAAAGTGCCCTCAGGAGAAAATCAGAGAGAGAGAGAAGTAGAAGAGGGAAAAAGTAGAAGATAAGCAAAGGCATGATTTCTAGCAAATTCCCAGGGACAGTAGTACTACACCCTGATCCTACAGGGAACCCTGGAGTGTAGGTTGTGTCTCAGAGTCTGTCTCAATTCAAGGCAAAGAAGCTGGGCTTTCATCCTCCAGCTCAAGTCAATTAGTCTTTAACTAAGAGTAGCCCCCAGTAGATAAAGCCCCAGGCACTTCTACTTGTATGCCAGTTTGGGCAAAGAGACTCCAATAGCCCAAGGGTCATCCTTCAAAGAGAATCCAGGGAAAGGAATCCCAGGGGATCTGGGTAGAGCACTGGCAATGTCTTCTACACACATGAAGCTTTTATCAGTCTTCAATAGTTTCATGCCAAGTAGCTAAATTGGCCTTAGAAGAGAAGAAGATTCAGGAGTAAGTGTTCAGGTGGCAGGAAAATCAAGTGCCCAGAAGTGATGAGGTGTTCTTGAGTAAAGAGAGGGACAGGTCAATACAAAGAGATGTTCAGTCAAGGGAAAATTTAAGGGTCACAGGAGAGGATGCAGTGGGGAAGAAATGTGGAAAGCCATGGACATATAACTCACAGACAAAACAGACATCCATGGAAACAACTATCTGACAGTGAGAGGAGGAAGAAAATAAAGAGTAGAGGGAGGGAAGGGAGTTAGATAAAGATGCATTTCTAGCCACCTGTGAACTCATGTGACATTGGACAAGCCATTTCCCCTCTCCTCATTACAACTTCCTCTTTGGTAAAATGAGAAGTTAACTAGACTAAATTACCAATGCACATTGCAAAGAACACTGGGTTTTCATGAGATGTCAATAGGTGTTCATGGAAAAGGGTTTTGCAGATATAAGGCTTAGAGAGCACTGCATTTCCTTCTTAAAAATCTTCACTTACATTAGCATATAAAGGTACTGAAGTCCCACCTTGAAAAATTGGTTTAACAGTTCAACACCTTTTTGCTTAAATCGATTTGACCATAGGATTCTTTTTTTCCCAAATATCCATCTTCCTTTGGCACATTAATGTTGGGAAATGGAATCTTGACTCCGTTTCACAAGTTAACAGTGCATGTGCTCAAAATGAGATGAAATAAAAATATGTCCAGCGGGGAAAACCCATCATAATCAAAAAGCAACCAAAAAAAAACCTCAGTGATAATATAGCCACCTGCCGTGTGTCAATCACTTAACCTATGCCAAGTACTGGGCACTTTACAAATACTATTTGATTTTCACAGTGATCTTGATCATTTTTATCTCCATTTTCCACCTGATATAACTGAGGCTCAGCTAGGTTAAATAACTTGCCTCAGTATCACAGTAAGTTTAAATGCCAGAAGTCAAGACTCAGCAGTCTAATGCCATGCTCTGCTCTTTACTCATTGCTTCTCATCCTTCTCACACCACTCTTCCTGTTAAGACCCTTTGCTTAGAAGTACATAAAGGTCAGGGGATGGTAGGGTATAGAAACAATATTTGGGTATGTTATTGAAGTTAGGTTAGTACCAAAGTAAACATAATTGTTATAGATTTAGAATGGTCAATTTAAGCCTCTCGGTAACTACAAAGAAAATATTGGAGAATATGCAAGCTCATAGAGACAGAAAGTATAGCACATGTTGACAGGGGAAGGTGGCAAGGGGAATGGGAGTTAATGCAAAATAGGTATAGGGTTTCTGTTTGGGGAGATGAGAAAGCTTTAGTAATAGAAGATGGTGAGCATACACCAACATTGTGAATGTAATTAATCCCAGTGAATGGTGTGCTTGGGTGTGGTTCAAATGGAAAAGTTTATGTTGCATATATGTTCCCACAACAAAAGAAAAAAAGTTTTTTTTTAAAAAAAAAAGACCCTTTGTCTTTTTGTCATTTCCCCATTGAACTATCATCCATAAGAAAAGGGGGGGGGGATAATACCAGTCAAAATTTAAGTTTTGAATGCTCACACAAAAAATTGGAAAATGCTTTTCAAATAAAAAGTGTCTAAGATGTTATTTCTCTATTGGAGTGGTGATTTGAAACTGATGTTAATAAAATTTCATAGTTATATGATTTGGGGAAAATTTTCTTAATGAGTCAATGAGGGAATTATGCCATCATTATAAGGGGGAAAACATGATGAGGAAATATTGATTTGGGTTAAAGTCAGACTAATTTTACTGAGATTCTGTGATGTTGCTGCTAGACTACCTTACAGCAAGATCTATGGAGACCTTTCCATGTTACTGTCTGTTCTAGTTTGCTAGCTGCTGGAATGCAATATACCAGAAACGGAATGGCTTTTAAAAGGGAGAATTTAATGAGTTGCTAATTTACAGTTCTAAGGCTGAGAAAATGTCCAATCAAGTCTATAGAAATGTCCAAACAAAGGCATCCAGGGAAAGATACCTTGGTTCAAGAAGGCCAATGAAGTTCAGGGTTTCTCTCTCATCTGGAAAGGCACATGGTGAACACAGTCAGGGCTTCTCTCTCAGCTGGAAGGGCACATGGCAAGCATGGCGTCATCTACTAGTTTTCTCTCCTGGCTTCCTGTTTCATGAAGCTCCCCAGGAGGCGTTTTCCTTCATCATCTCCAAAGGTTGCTGGCTCGTGGACTCTCTGCATCTCATGGCTACATCGTTCTGCTCTCTCTCTCTGAATCACTAATTCTCCAAAATATTTCCTCTTTTGTAGGACTCCAATAAACCAATCAAGACCCACCCAAATGGGTGGAGACATGTCGTCACCTAATCCAATTTAACAACCACTCTTGACTAAATCACATCACCCAGGCAGATGATCTCATTACAGTTTCAAATATACAGTATTGAATAGAGAGTATTCTGCCTTTATGAAATGGGATTTATATTTAAACATGGCTTTTCTTAGGGGGCATACTTCCTTTCAAGCCTGCACACTGTCCATATCACTATTGCTTCCGGAAATACCTCTGCCATTTCATCTATCCCAAGCTGTAAGACCCCATTCATGTTCTGCATCCTAAGTGACATTCACACTCCAGGTCACACTCTGTCCTGTGTAACCTTATGGTCAGTAGTACCCAACAATGCCATTTATGTTCTCATGTGCATTGATCTGGCCTGTCCAAGATCTGCCTCTAAGTGCTTTAAAGGCAAGATGAATGTCTTGCATCATCCACAGCTCTAATCCCAGAACCAGATTCTATTTGGATAGTTTGTTTATTTGTTTAATCTCTGTCTCTCCTATTAACCACAGGTTTCCTTCAGGGCAGAGACAGGACTGTTTTGCCCAAAATTTATGCTCAGGTCTAGCACAATACCTAGTATTTTAAGTAAATGCTTAAAAAAAGTTGTTAGAACAATAAAAGAATATATAAATAGGAGACGCTTAACTAATAATAATAAAACAACGATGGCAGCATTTATTGAGTATTTTCCAGGTAGAAGGCATGTGCTAGACTCTTGAATTATATTTCATCTAAGTCTCACAACAAATTGTGATGTAGAGGTTGTTGTTCTGCCCCATTAGGGATGGGGATACTGAGGCTCAGAAGAGATTGAATGGCTGGCCCAAGGTCAGATAGCAATCAAGGATTTAAGCCCAGTCAGTCTAACATGACAGCCCAAGCCCTTAATGACTCAGTTAACAGGAATATTTGGGCATTCTGACAACCTTTGTAGTACCCCTGAAGGCGAAAGTTCTGGACAGAAATTCACAATTTTTAAGTGATCCAAGGCATGAACTAAACTTTCATAAACTAGCCCTCAGTGCAGTTGCCTAGTCAATATGCTGCACTAAAATATGCTCATGGGCAAGAAGTAGAATAGGAAATTAAGAAAGTTACCACAGCCCTGGGGAAGAAGCAGGCAGACTGTGATGCCAACACAGCTTGGAGCTTCTACCAAGAGGACCGATTCATTCATTCCCTCAACGGACTTTTCTTGAGCACTCATGTGAAATGTGGGAATTATCCTAATGAGTAAGATAGTCAAGGTAACCGAGGTTACATTTAAGACAGTGACAAATGCTAGTGTAGCAACACAAAGGGGGTGATGAGATAAATAATGGGGGGGGCATCTCTAAAACAGTGGACAAGGAAAGTCTTTCCTAGGAGTGTCATCTGAGCAGAGACGTGAATGAAGTGCAAAAACCTGAGGGAAATTAAATGATCTGGTTTGAGTTTTTAAAAGACCACTGTTAGCATTGTGTAAATCAGGATGCTATCATTATGTTATGGTGTTTTGTTAGAAGTGTGGAAACAGGCCAGTCAGAAGGCTTTTCTTTTCCAGTTGACCAGGGGGAGATGGCTGTGGCTTAGACTTGGATGGTGGCAGTGGAGATGATGAGCGGAAGGCATAAATAGGTATTGGAGAGGGAGGGAAAGGATGTCTGCTGGACGCAACTCTGAGATCTGCATTCAGGGAGAGAATTACGGATCAGAACTCTACTTTAGGGTGTACCCATCCTCTTCCTCTACCCCATTTGTCCATTTTGGAGAATAATCAGGATCATCAAAATCCAAATGCATCTATGGTGTAAAACACCTTGAACTCTTCTAGTCCTAGAAGAGGACTCTGCTACCGCCCCCCCAGAGTCCAAGTCCAAATTTCTCTAGGAGAGAGATCAGAAAATCTTTTTCTGTAAAGGGGCAAATAGCAAATATTTTCATCTTTGCGGTTGCATCCACCCAGTTCTGCCATGGTAGAGCAAAAGCTGCCATGGACAATATGTAAATGAAGAAGAATGGCTGTGTTTTTACGGGTAATGAAATTTTAATTTTATATAATTTTCTCATGTCACAAAATAGTATTCTTATTTTTTTCTCAGCCATTTAAAAGTGTAAAAGCTATTCTTAGCCCCCAAACTGTATAAAAACACAGAGGCCAGATTTGGCCCAAGGGCCACAGTTTGCAGAACCGTGCTCTAGGACATTGCCCTCTAGAAGAGCAGAAGCTCTAACAGCCATCCCATTGGTTTCTTATGTAGCATCCCTCCTTTGGGCCCAATATTTATCATACTTCATATCTTACATATAAATATAAACCAGATTTTTCATTCCCCTCTGTAGAGTTTCCCTGGGGAGTGAAGGGCCTAATAGCCAGAGTGAGCACATTTTGCTAACAATCCCCACTTTCCATAATGGAATTTAATTTTTTGACCTGAAAAACATTTAAGCCTCGCTATACAGAAAGAACCAAATAAATAAATAATAAAGGGGCACATTTTGATAGCAGCTCCCTCAAA
Source organism: Myrmecophaga tridactyla (assembly GCA_004026745.1). Classification (NCBI taxonomy): domain Eukaryota; kingdom Metazoa; phylum Chordata; class Mammalia; order Pilosa; family Myrmecophagidae; genus Myrmecophaga; species Myrmecophaga tridactyla. The sequence goes on from PVIY010032699.1 coordinate 8,748, forward strand.
GATCTTAAAGGCACTATCATGCCTGCTTTAATATTTTATGGTGTAGAAATGTGACTGTTACCAGGTCATAAAAATATACTGTTTTTTTATACCAGGTCAAAATCTCAGGCCAGTATTCCCATCTTGTGGCAGGATGCAGGGAGCCAGCCAGCAAAGAGGATAGAGTTACCTTTTTTGAAATCTGAAGGGAGCTATTTAAAGATGATGGGCCAGATAAATGCAGATTGGGTATTTTTATTGTATCTTTTCTATCCTTCTGCATCTCAAAACAGAAGGTCTCAGAGTCTACCAGCAGCTGGTGCAGCATTCATTATTTACCACTGAGAAATCTCAGCCCCTGACCCTCCGTTGTTGCTGAGGAATATTCTGGGAAGAGTCAAAGGGCAGGCAGGTGTTTCTTGGAGGCAGTAACACATGGTTTCTCCTAGAAATGCCCCAAATCTTCAAGTTCGAAGTGACATTAATGATGCTCTATCCCCAAGCCTTCATGTCCTAGAAGAAGGCCTCCTGCAGTCACACTGACTAAGGATCATCCCATCTCTGGGCAAGCAATTTATTCCCTCCCTGCATGGCCTCTATCGTCGCTGGACCGAGAGTTTGCTATTAGAACAGTCAGGTCTACAGTAAGTCAAACTTGTTTCCCCCAAATTCCACCCACTGATCCCAGTTCTGCGTTTTGGAGCCTCGAGGACCACATTTATATCTCCTCTATAGGACAGTCCTCCAAATATTTCAGCACAATCTTTCTCTTCTCCAGCCTAAAAACCCCATGTTGCTTTTTTAATCATAGTAACAATATAATAGCAACTTTATGTACCAAGCACTATGCTAAATACTTGCCATGCATTGACTTGTTTAAACTTCATTGAAGTAGGGACCGTTATAATGTCCATTTTACAGATGACAAACTGAGGTTAGATAACTAGCCCTAAAGTGACACGGATGGCAAGCAGTGAGCCAGAGCTCAAACCCCAGGCTTCTCGAGGAGATGATTACCAGCCCTCTCATCATCCTTACCTCCCACTTCTCAAAACACTGTAGGGTAATAATATCCTTTTTCGTATGGGAACTGCCTCAGTTCCTAGCCAAAAAAAAAAAAAAAAAAATGGCAATTTCCAAGACTGAGATGCAAAAGAGAAGGAGAAGGAGAGAGAGGAGTAACAGCTAGAGTTAGGTACTGGCAAAGCTAATAACTGATGTACGAGCAAACAAATGCAAAGAAAGGTTTTTGGCACTACTCTATGTAAAACAGAGATTAATTAAAACTAGATTACAATGAAATTCCTATAGAATTACACTTGATCCAGACCCCGGAATGACAAAAGAATTCAACATGATTAATGCTTTGAATACCACGGAACGTCAGAATGATTTACCTCTTATTACTAAAAAGCGCTGCCAGATTGCTTAAAAAAAAAGCTCTGCCTGACCCAGGATATTGCTATCTCCAGTGCAATCAGCAATCTGAGTTTACTCGTTTGACAGAAGCATGATTCTCTGCCAACTCAGCTTCGTTTTACCTCTCCCCGTTCCCCCCTTCTTCCCCCACTGTCCCACCCTATCTCCCAGATTCATTCCAGCCCACAAAAGCGATGTTTGAGAGAAGAAATTCTGAAACACCGCACTAGGGCAGAAGCCCAGCCGGGCAGCCTGGGCTGTCCAGAAGAACAAGCTGCACCCAGTAGACTAGGAAAAAACGGCCTGAACTCAAGTGCCAGCCATTCCACCAGCTCTGAAGAGACTCCTTTATTTTATCTCCTTATTTTTTCCTGTTCAGAAAAATCTTGGCTGGTGAGTCATTTGTGGCCATAGGTGTTTAAAGCATTTATATGGGGCAGGAGAGACAGATTGATGCCTTTAGCATGGCCTGCCTGCTCCAGCCTAAGGAGAGGTCAGGAGGATGACGAGAATGCTAAAGCCGAAGACGACAGAGTTGGCGCCAACAGGCATTTAAGCAGAGACTAAGAGTCCAGAATTCCTGGACATCATAAAGAATCTATTATCGTTGCGGTTGCTTTCAGCAAGACTGATCTCATCACCATCTGTCTTCATCCACTGCTACTTGCTGAATAAATATTAAATATGGACCTTTTCCTGGGCTCAAGTCACTGAGGCCTAGAGGGAGGCAGTTATGTGACCATGTGATCTCCGCACACCTGGGAGCCAGGAGGGCAGAAGCTGAGGTGGGGGGTGGGGCCGTAAGTAGGGGGCAGCATGGGGAGGGAGGCGCAGTGGAATGAGAGAAGATCATTAGGTCTACTGAGTCGAAGATAAGGGTTCTGTTCTCGGTTGAGTAATAATTCTCTTTTCAAGGTGGGCAATATTTAAGCAATCATCTCTTGAAAATTGGTCATTACCACCAGCTAATAACTGATTTGTTAGTTAATAGCCCAAGGTGAAGCCAAGGGCAGCAAATGCTCTGGCATACCGTTCTTCGGTGACAGGATTAACAGATTTCAAGGGCATTATTGCTATTATGAACCATGTTCATTGATTTATAACAATGCTAATATGTTTTACGAAAGAGTGGGTGCAATGTCCTGGAAAAATCTATCATTGTCTGGTACTTTGAATAGCTACTATTCCATGTCCAAGAGAGACACCAGTTCTGGGCCTCCAGCCTAGTCCTGGAGGCTGGCACAATCTGGGATTGGAGAACCCAGAGCAATATCTCTCAGGAGGACCAACACTTTAATTACAAAGAATCACTTCTTCCCCTAAACAGGTCCTGATTATGTATTCTTTAACTTGCCATTCTAGAAAAAAAAATCTACAAGGTTGAACAATGACATTTTATCAGCGGCACCTCTGGGGAATAAGGTAGGGGAAGAGCAAGAATCGTTTATTTCCTACTTTAGAACTTATGATTTTGAATTTTTAATGAAGATTTTTTGGCCAAAAAATAATCCTATAACTGCCCATTGAGAATCCTGAGGCATGGGTTTGGAGCTAATACCTGCCCCCTGGTGAGGCACGTCATCCCCAATCCACAAGTTTGCACAGTGTCCCTGGATCCAAAAGAGAGAGGCTACAATAATATGGTAGGCATGGGGGTCCTACCTGTAGGGGCCCAGAGTCCTTGTGCATTACTTCCATTCCTGAAGTCAAAGCTTTCCCAGGAATCACATCCCCTTTGCTTCTTGGGACAGCCCCTTCCTCTCTTCTTCCTTGATGACACAACTCTTAGTTTTGTGCTTCAAAAGAAGCAGGGGCCCTTCCCATTCCCAAGGGGAACCCTTTATTAGTCTATGCTAACCATGGTAATTCCAGTCCTTCTGCCAGTGAAGGTTTATGCCTGGACATACTGACCCCAAATCAATAAGATGTAAGGGGAGATCTGCAGAGGGATCTCTTGTAAAGGTTTTCTTGCTCCTAAAATGAAAAGTGCAAAAAGAAAGAAGCCCATCTTTCTGCTCTCAGCAAAACTGGGAGCTGCTGCAGCTTTATTGCAACCACAAAAGGATGTCAGCCTGAGGACAAAAGCAAATATGCTGAGGATGGTAGAGCAGAAAGATGGAAATAACTTAGGGACTTGATGTCGTCGAGCCTGCAAATTTAACCAACTCCTCAACTGCCCTACCTCCAAATTTATTGTTATTTGACATACTCAGAATGCCCAGATTGTTTAGCTACTATTCACGGGGTTTTTTTTTTTCTTTTTACTTATAGTTGAATATACGCAGTCCTCTATCCTGCATCCAGAAATATGTCATAAGGAAAGGTCTGCAGAGAAGGAACTGAGGACAAGGTCATGACAGAAGCTGAGGAGGCAGGGTTTAGAAAATACTGAGAACATTGGAGTTCCAAACAACTGACTGACTTGCACACCCTAAAGATTAGGTGGGGTCTTTTCCATGGCAAATGCAAAATGAATATGTGCATTAGCCAGAAAAATAAACCTGTGCCCAAAAAATCAGAGTGCAGCTAATGGAAATCAATTGGCACGCCCAGTGAAAATCAAGTGGGGAACAATGTGTTATAATCAATCTCAACACTTTTGCTTCAAATTCAGAAAAATCTGTGGCTGTAAGGAAATTCATTTACTGAAACTGGCTACTTGGCTTTCTCATGGGGAAGAAGAAAATAAAAGGTGAGGATTCACAGCTGATCGGCTTACTAAATAAACACTCACTCATTGCCTGTCATGTATAATTACTGTGTGTCAGGACTACAGGACAGTGGAAGATGTCTCTGCCTTCAAAGAGCTCACAATCTATAGATATCCAATAATAGATGGTTGTAGGTTTCTTGGAAGAGGCTAATGTAAAAAGAAAAGCTTCGATAATTAAATGAACGAGGCAAATATGTACTTATGTTACCACCAAACAAATCCATGAAACGCATCACTCACTGGCCAACCACCGCCATCAGAAGTTCTGTGTTAAACTAACAGATTGTTACTTTTCCTTTTCCTTGCACCTTCTTTCTTTTATCTTTAACTGAGGCAGAAGTTTTCAGCAGATGAAGTTTGATTTTGAACTGCTAAAACTGCCAAAATTGGAGGAGCCAAATGAAAAAGAGAATGATGAGGCAGAATATTTGGCTATGACACAGATATTATCTTGGAAAGACTTTTTACAAGATCATTTATTTTCCTAATCCACCGTTTTTGGATTGCATTTAGATTAGCCAGCTAATAGCAACATCAGTTAATTTTAGGCCTTAACCGAAACAGAATTTTCAAATGTCTCTGAATTCCTTCAGAGATACTTAGAGGGATAGAATCCAACTGCTTAATAGCATACTAGGGAAAGCTTTGATCAATTTAAGAGAAGCGAAATATATACCTTACTTTATCTCATCTACAAAGAAATAAAATATAGAAAAACTTTTCCCTGCAAATAAGTGGCAATAAGATTAGTGTTTCATGGAAAGAATGCTAAGCAATTTTTTTTCTGAAGCCAAACTTAATGACGAGACAAAGTTTACCTGCCTACCTCTTCCCTTTCTCACTCCCCACTACTCTGTTTCCAGAGCCCAGCTTCCTCTCTTAGCCCCTCCCACAGATACTCAGGGGTCACCTGAATTGTAGTCAACCAGGTCTTCCTTACCCAGGGTGAGTAATCCCCATACTAAACATTGTCATCCCTTCTCACCCACTCTACCCCCATTAAAAATTCATCTGATCTGTGTGCCATCCATTTAGTATCAAGTCCTCTGCTCAGAATTGGAGAAACTAGATGCATTGTTGGGTCTGAGTTGGTTAATCTGGCACCTCTCCCAGGTAGCATATTTGCATTTTTATAGGAACCTCCTGAGATTTTTTTTTTAACACACTTGTTAAAGATTCTAATAATGAGGATTTTAAGTACCTTGGGAAGAGTGTAAAGAAATTTGAGGAAATTCTCCTAAAGGTACACCTGTCAAGCCATTTGAATTCACTCATTTGTAGGGTTGGTCATCTCCTGAATTCATCCAAATAGTTCCTGTGAAAAGCAACTCACACATTAACAATCTTGTTCCAGAACTCTCCTGTTCTCTCCTGACTTTTGCTACAAGCTCATGATTGTGTCAGTTCTGACATGCACTGTTAATTTGAGTCTAGACATTCATTTCCATTTAAGAAGGAAGGAAGAGGCTCTACTTAGTGAGGTTCTGCTTCCCCTACTCAGACAGGCACTGCAGCATCTCAGAGCTGAAAACAGTAAGATTTGTTTCATATAAACGTCATTCAACTCTCTTCTAACTGATCATTCATGAACACAGGCTCCTTCCAAATAGGGTTCTGCCACCTGCAACATGCAGCTTACAAAGTTCCCTGGGCTTCAACTCTGAGCCACCAGTCTGGAGAAGATGGAGCATGGAGTCAGGGGAGGTCCTAGCAGCCAGGCCTGGAAATGGCACATGTTCCACCCACAGCTCATGGGCCAGACCTGCCACATGCCCACCCAACTGCGGAGCAGGCTGTGCAGTGTAGCTTGTCTGTGTTCATGGGGGATAAAATAACAGAGTAGAGTGAGCAGTATCTCTACTACCACCTGAAACCCAGTGAGCTGATAACTCTGGTCTCACCTCTAAGGTCCATTTCTCAACCTCAGCTATAGTAGACTACATCTAACCAGATCCTAGTTGTTCCTAACAGCTTCCTCTGTGTGTTTAGTTGTTGAAACTAAAATTATGACTAAAATTTATGAGATAAAGGCTTTTTGTTTGGATATTCTCAGTTCTAATGGCTTCTTCTGCAAAAAAAAAAAAAAAATGATTTTCAGTTTGAGGAAAATTATATACCTCCCAGGACTTTCACCTTTCCCAAAAAATAATTTCTGCCTAAAGGAATTTTCTGTTCCAATCCCAGAAAATATATCCACAGGTGCATAAAGTCTGAGAACGATGGACATATATAAAATATACAGGCCTCTGGGGAAACTGGCTAGCCTCACACTGTTTGAGCTTGAGTAACTTTCTGTAATGTATACCCACAGCATTTCTTTTTGGTTGTCCACTTCACAGAAAACTACAGTCAAAGGACAACTAATCCAAGGGATTGCAAAAAGTCTTTGATGCAAAAATCACCTTATCAAGCCACTCACCACTGATAGTCCAACTCCAGCCACTTCATTCTCAAAAAGCCCTCACAGAGTGCCTGGGGGGAAATCCATGGCTTTCAATGAGACACCAATGAGATGATGTCTGGTTTGCATTTGATGCTATAATTATTAGTTCAATATCAAATTATTAATTTATGTCAGAAACTAAAGTATGAATGTTGTCGTATTACAGCATGAATAATAGAGGAGATCAGACCTCAGGCCACACTTTGAGAATCTGTAACATAATTGATTCCCACTTTCAACCTGTCCCCACCCAGGCAGAATCCCAAGACCAGTTCTCTCAGTCTTCTTGATCTGGGCAGCACTGATGGAAATTGGAAACTGCTCACTGCGCGAGGAATGATCAACCTCATACAAAGATAACACCTTTGACACTGAAGGTAAAGGCAAGTTCTGATTAGTGAAAACATTTCAAGCAAAACCTTTTTTCGGTTTTAAGCTGAAAGAGTCTTCTCATCATTATTTATCCTTGTAATCTCTAGAGTTATAAAGTACCTATTATGTGCCAGGAACTGTTCTAGTTGGCATTTTATTTCATTTACTCCTCATAATAACCCAATGAATTAGATACAACGCCTTCTTCCATTTTACAGATGAGGAAAATGTTGCATTTGTTTAAGATCACATTAATACCTTATATTTGGATCAGAAACTACAGTTTATAAAAGCATTTTTACTTACAGTATCTTATGTTATTTGATCCTCACAACACTAGGAGGTAGGTGGACTGTGTCATGTTTTCCCATTTTGCAGATGCAAAAACGATGTTACTTAATCAAGACTCAAGTCTTGATCTCCTGACTCCCTATCTAGTTGCCATTTATACTACATCACAGTACTCTTTTGAATAAAAATATCTCTATAGGGTCCTTTTTATTTCAAGAAAATGGATTAAACTAAAAAAAATGAAGTTTGGGGCATGTCTTCATAGCCTTGAGTAGAGTCTAAACCAAGGATAACATGAAAGGAAAAGACAGATGATACAAATACTATCTGACCAGTGACTGTTGGCATAGCTTTTCCTTTGGTAGGTCAATTAAGAGAAGAGAATGTTTATAGGAGAATCAGCTCCCTTGTGTTCACCTGTGAGAACACAGAAACTGGACTGGATGTGAACCCACAAGTATTGCACAAGCAGTAAACTCAGCAATAAATTTCAGAGCCAGAAGTGTGAAATTCTGGACTAAGTCTCCCTCCCCTCAGCCAGAAAGGCCTTCAAACCTCCTCATCCCATAGTGGTTCCTCCTTCTTGTATGTTTTTCCCTCAGAATCTGTATCACACAATTGAGTGCCTGATGATACTTGGGTTTTATTATCTTCAACATATTGCAAATACATATCTAGCCAACCAATTATTAACTCCTAGAAAGTAGAAACTAGACTCCCTTTTGCTTTTACATCCACCAGAATATGAGTATTTTTCTGGGTCCCAATCAGTGATTACTAAAACTTGAAGGGTATTTCCAATGGCAATAACCATTTCATTAAAATACTAATATTTTATGACAAAACGAACACTTTATGAGCTTATCATATTGTACTGAGATTTTACTCTGTGGAGCTATGTTTCAGTGTACTCCTAGTGTTGTTGTAAGAATCAAACTTATGCAACTAAAAATGTTTTAATAATCTCTAGTGCCTGATACAATGATGAAGTATTATTATCATGTACACTGTGTAGTTAGAGCTGAATAATAGAGATGAATGTTTAAGACGGTTTCTCCACACTTGTATAGATAATATCATTTAAAACCTAGTACTAAATTTTGAAATCCCAGAAATGAGAAGGGGAGATGGCTGGTTAAATATTTGATATTTATACACAATTTGCATATAAATTCATCATAATAAAGATACACTTCAGACATTTCCACCCAGCAATTTTAATGAAAACAAACCTCTAAATCTATATTAGTGTTTCATGAAAAATGGAACTGTTTTCACACCTCAGTTACCTAATGAACATTATGTACCTTTTACTTTGTCTTAGAGGATGAGCAAGAATGGATAGGAGAGGCCATGCTTGACAATGATATTACTGATTACTAGAAGATCTTTTGCTACTGCCTTTACCATACAGATATGCAATGATTTACACTTCAAATTTGTGACATCAATATATAAGACCATATAAAATAGTTGACAGCATAAAAAGGTTGATGGTCAGAACAGCCTGTTCACTGCAGTGTTACCCTAGGAACAGAGCATATGAGCAAATAATAACTACCTATTCTTTATTCTCTGCAGAAATACACCTCCATATCTCTCTCAGTCTGAGAACCAAGCCATGTCCCTGGACACAAAAACCCACTTACTTGGGCAAAGCATCCTAGGCAATCCAAAGTCAGCCTGCCATGCTTTTGTGTGGGTATATATCTGTTGTGTAAACATTTGCCAAGACCTTGAGGATGCCTAAAACTGCATAACAGATATGGCTATATATGAAAGTTACTGTCTCTAATCATGCCCAGTAGCACAAGACTCATCCACAAGTCAGTCCATGCCTTTCCTTTTTAAAGTAACTACTCTCTCTGACTCCTTAGCAGAGGTTGAGTGCAACTGTGACCATGAGCTAGAAATGCCAGTGGGAAGAAACCCAGATTTCTTGACAAAGTCAGCACAAATCCCAAGTTTAGAGACAATGAAGACTGCCTGCTAGCCAGGCTCAGGGACATGAAACAGTCCCAAACACTTTTATTTGCAAAATTGAGCTGAAAAACAACCCCAGATTCTGTTACCTGTTAAAACAACTACTTGTAGGTTAAAAAAAAAAAAAAAAAAAAAAAAGTGGTTGGAGAAGATTGGCAACACATTTAGGGGACTAGAGAATAGAAAATGGTTCCAACATAGCCTTAGGTTTAATTTTAAATGCTTGGTTTTGGAAGCAGGGCAAGATGGCAGCATAGTAATGTATGAAATTTAGTTTTTCCTCCAGAGCAGTTAGTAAATAGCCAGTAATTGTTTGGAACCACTGTTGAGGGGACATCAGTGACTGGATATATATCAAAAACCAGTCCAGAATAGTTTGATCCCACATGGAACTGTAAGTCTCCCAAGCCATGGAGCACAGTACC
>PVIY010032699.1:18472-28835 GCA_004026745.1 Myrmecophaga tridactyla
TGTACTTTTTAACAGCTCATTAGATAGAACCGCTAGTGCTCTCAGGTTTTAACACTGCCCCCAGGCAAGGGCAGAATTAAGGCATGTCTGAAAGACAAAGTAAATAGGTAAATGTGGAAAATTCCCTAAAGGGTGTATCTTCCCCAAGAAAAGGAGTCAGGGCTCAGCTCAAGTGGCTGCCCTACTTCAGAGAATTCCGGCCTCAGGGGCTGGAAAACAAGAAGCAACTTAAGCTCATCCTCAAATCAGTCTCTGTCTCAACACATGACTGGCAGGGAAAGGCTGCTGAAATTAAAGGCACCACACTACTTTATACTGGTGGGAAGCTACAGGCAGACAAGTGAGCATGCTGGGCAGGATAGGAAAAGCAGAGTCTAGAGGCTTCACAGGAAAGTCTGACAACCTGCTGGGTCTCGTCCTCAGTGAAACTTAATACTGGCCTATTCCCTCCTGAGATGTGGGCCTGTCTGGGCCTGGGAAAACCTGATTGGCCTCAATCATATCTGATTTCATATAGGCAGGGCAAGAGACAGAAAAACAAGAACTGAAAAATTTTGATCAGTTAAACAGAACCTATGCTAGGGGTCTAGATTAAGTTGAACTGAATGCCAAAGAATGCATAGAGAACAAAGCCAACCAACAAGAAAACTCTAAGTAAAAGAGTGAAAACCTCCAGAATAAACTAATCAGGGAAATCAAATGCCTCAATGCCAGCAAAGAAAATAACCAGTCACACTAGGAAAATAGAAGATACGGCCCAGTCAAAAAACAAACCAACATTTAGAATGAGATATGGGAGTTGAAACAACTAATTCAGGATGTTTGAACAGATATGCAAAATAACATTAAAAATCAAATCAACGAGCTGGGGGAAGATATGCGAAAAGAGATGAAAGATATAAAGAAGATATTGGGCAAACATAAAAAAGAACTCAATTTTGAAAAAACAAATTGCAGAACTTATGGGAATGGAAGACACAATAGAAGAGATGAAAAACACAATTGCGACCCTACAGCAGACGATTTGAAGAGGCAAAAGAAGAAGAAAAAAATGGATTAGTGAACTAGATGACAGGACGTTTGAAATGCTACACACAAAAGAAAAGATAGGGAAAAGAATGGAAAAATATGACCAAGGTCTCAGGTAATTGAATAATAACATGGAGCACATGAGTATATATGTTATGTGTGTCCCAGAAGGAGAAAAGTAGGGGAAAGGGACAGAAAGACTAATGGAGGAAATAATTACTAAAAATATCCCATCTCTTATGAAAGACATAAAATTACAGATCCAAGAAGTGCAGCATACCCCAAACAGACCTACTCCAAGACACTTGCTAATGAGATTGTCAAATGTCAAAGACAAAGAGAATTTGAAGCAGCAAGAGAAAAGCAATCCATCAGAAACAAGGGAAATTTGATAAGACTATCTGTGCATTTCTCAGCAAGAACCATGAAGGCAAGAAGGCAGTGGTATGATATAGCTAAGATTTTGAAAGAGAAAAACTGCCATCAAAACTCTCCTTCAAAATGCTCTAACTTCATTAAAAATAAAAATTATAAAGCTAAAAAAAAAAAAAAAAAAAAACTCTCCTTCAAAAGTGAAGGAGAGGCAATCCCTTTCCAACATGAAAACGTTAGAATGGGCATAGCACAAATACTCCTACAGACTAGGAGAAAGAGCAAAGGAGAAGATAGAGTTATAACAGAGAAGATAGGATTTAACAAATGAATATGTTTGATGAATCATTATATTGATATTTATTTTAGTCTCCACTGTCTTGGAGTAGCTAGAAATAAAAACCTAAAATAGTGGAATTGTAACCCATACCAAATGCCAAAACCTGTTCTATGACTAATTGCTGCAGTGTGCTTTGAAATTTATTGCTTTTTTGTATATATGTTATTCTTCACAATAAAAAAAATTCAATAAAAAAAAATGAGGGGGAGGGTAGTGTGATGGTGGCTCAGTGGCAGATTTCTTGTCTACCATGCTGGAGACCCGAGTTTGATTCCTGGTGCCTGCCCATGCAAAAATAAAAAAAGAGGGGGAGTTTAAAATATTTTCAGACACAGTCACTGAGAGAATTTGTGACTGAGAGACTGGCTCTACAAGAAATACTAAAGGCAGCACAACAGACAGAAAAAGACAGGAGAGAGAGGTCTGGAAAAGAGTGTACAGTAAAGGTTAAAAAAAAAAAAGAAGAAAAAACATATAAGATATGACATATAAAATCCAAAAGACAAAACGGTAGAAGAAAGTACTTCCTTTACAGTAATAACTGTTCTAGTTTGCTAGCTGCCAGAATGCAACACACCAGAGACAGATTGGCGTTTAATAAAAGGGGATTTATTTTGTTAATTCTTCAGAGGAAAGGCAGCTAACTTTCCACTGAAGCTCTTTCTTACGTGGAAGGCACAGGATGGTCTCTGCTGGTCTTCTCTCCAGGCCCCTGGGTTCCAACAAGTTCCCCGGGGTAACTTCTTTCTGCATCTCCAAAGGCCTGGGCTGAGCTGCAAGTGCTGAGATGAGGAACGCCAAGCTGCTTAGGCTGTGCTACATTGCATTCTCTCATTTAAGCACCAGCCAATTAAGTCAAACGTCACTCATTGCAGCAGACACGCCTCCTAGCCAACTGCAGATGTAATTAGCAACAAATGAGGTTCACATACCATTGGCTTATGTCCGCAGCAACAAGACTAGGTATGCTCACCTGGCCAAGTTGACAACTGAATCTAACTAACACAATAACATTAAATGTTAATGAATTAAACTCCCCAGTCAAAAAACAGAGACTGGCAGAATGGATTAAAAAACAGGACCCATCTATAGGCTGTCTACATGATACTCACTTTAGATCCAAGGACAAAAACAGATTGAAAGTGGAAGATTGGAAAAAAATATTTCATGCAAACAACAATCAGAAAAGAACAGGAGTAGCTATATTAATATCTAACAAATTAGACTTCAAATGTAAAACAATTAAAAGAGACAAAGAAGGACACTATGTATTAATAAAAGGAACAATTCAACAAGAAGACATAAATACCATAAATATTTATGCACCAAGCCAGAGTGACCCAAAATACATGAGGCAAACACTGACAACCCTGAAGGAAGTAGACACCTCTACCATAATAGTTGGTGACTTCAATTACCTGCTCTTATCAATGGATAGAACATCTAGACAGAGGATCAATAAAGAAACAGAGATTATACTAATATAATAAATGAACTAGACTTAACAGACATTTATAAAACATCACACCCCATAACAGCAGAATATACATTTTTCTCAAGTACTCATGGATCATTCTCAAAGACAGAACATATGCTGGGTCACAAAGAAAATCTCAATATATGTTAAAACATAGAAATTAAACAAAACACTTTCTCAGATCATAATGGAATGAAGTGGGAATCAATAACAGGCAGAGGACTAGAAATATCACAAATATATGGAGGCTAAACAACACATTTTTAAGCAACTAGTGGGTCAAGGAAGAAATTACAAGAGAAATCAGTAAATATCATGAGGCAAATGAAAATGAAAACACAACATATAAGGGTAAGCCACAGTGGCTCAGCAGACAGAGTTCTCACCATGCTGGAGACCTGGGTTTGATTCCCGGTACCTGCCCATGCAAAAAAATATATATATATATGAGATGCAGCTCAGGTAGTACTGAGAGGGAAATGTATTGCCCTAAATGCCTACATTAAAAAATAAGCAAAGAAAAGTTGAGTAATTAAGTGTTCGCCTAGAGGAAATAGAGAAAGAACAGCAAACTAACTCCAAAGCAAACAAAAGGAGAGAAATAACAAAGATTGGAGCAGAAATAAATGAAACTGAGAATATGAGAACAGACAAGAACATCAACAAAACCAAAAGTTGATTCTTTGAGAAAAATCAATTAAATCAATGGACCCTTAGCTAGGCTGACAAAAGAAGAGCGCATTCAAATAAATAAAATCAGAAATGGAAGCAATAAGGGAGATATTGAGAGGACACTATGAACAACTGTATGCTAATAAACTAGACAATGTAGATGAAATGGACAACTTCCTAGAAAGGCATGAACCACCAACACTGACTTGAGAAGAAATAGATGATCTCAACAAACCAATCACGAGTAAAGAGATTGAATAGTCATCAAGACGCTTCCAAAATAGAAAAGTCCAGAACCAAATGGCTTCACATGTGAATTCTACCAAGCGCTCAAGATAGAATTAATACCAATCCTGCTCAAACTCCTCAAAAAACTTGAAGAGGATGGAAATCTACCTAACTTACTCTATGAACCCAACATCAACCCTAATACCAAAGCCAGACAAAGACACCACAGGAAAAGAAAATTATGTACCAGTCACTTTAATGAATATAGATGCAAAAATCCTCAACAAAATACTTGCAAATCTAATCCAGCAGCACATTGAAATAATTATATACCATGTCCAAGTGGGGTTTATTCCAGGTATGCCAGGATGATTCAACATAAAAAAAAAATTTAATGTAATACACCATATCAACAAATCAAAGAAGAATAAGCACATGATCATCTCAACTGATGCCAAAAAGGCATATGACAAAGTTCAATGTCTCTTCTTGATGAAAACATTGAAAAGGATAGGGATATAAGGGAACTTCCTCAAAATGATAAAGAGAATAAGTGAAAAACCCACAGCTAACGTCATCCTCAATGGAGAAATATTGAAAGCCTTCCCTCTGAGATTAGAAACAAGACAAGGATGCCCACTGTCACCGTTGTTATTCAACATTGTGCGGGCCATTTTAGCCAGAGCAATTAGACAAGAAAAGGAAATTAAAAGTATCCATATTGGAAAGGAAGAAGTAAAACTGTTTGCAGATGACATGATACTACGTGTTGAAAATCCAAAAAAATCTACAGTAAAGCTAGTAGAGCTAATAAATGAGTACAGCAAAGTGGCAGGGTACAAGACCTCTAACAAATAATCAGTAGTGTTTCTATGCACTAGTAATGAACAATCTGAGGAGGAAATCAAGGAAAAAATCCATTTACAATAACAACCAAAAGAATCAAATATTTAGGAATACATTTAACAAAGGACACAAAAGACATATACACACACACAAAAAAAAAAAAAAAAAAACAGAAAAAATTGCTAAAAGAAATCTTGGAAGACCTAAATAAATTGAAAGGCATGCCATGCTCATAGACTGGAAAACTAAATATACTTAAGATGTCAATTATACCCAAATTGATTTATAGGTTCACTGCAATAACAATTAAAATCCCAACAACTTATTTTGCAGAAATAGCAAAACCAATAACCAAATTTATTTGGAAGGGCAGGGAAACCCAAAAAGCTAAAAAATATCTTGAAAAAGGAAAATGAAGTGGGAGACCTCACACTACCTGAATTTAAAGCATATTACAAAGCTACAGTAGCCAAAACAGCATGGTACTGGCATAAAGATAGATATACTGACCAATGGAATCAAAATGAGAGTTCAGAAACAGACCCTCTCGTCTATGTAAAACTGATCTCTGATAAGGCAGCCAAGCCAAGCCAATCCAACTGGGATAGAGCAGCCTCTTCAATAAATGCTGTTAGGAGAACTGGATATCCACATGCAAGCAAAAAAAAAAAATGAAAGAGGATCCATACCTCACACCCTCTACAAAAATTAACTCCAAGTTGATCAGACTTAAACATTAGAGCTAAGACCATAAAATTTTTAGAAGGAAATCTCTTATAAATCTTGTGATAGGAGGTTGGTTTCCTAGACCTTACATGTAAAGTGTGAACATTGACAAAAGAAATAGATAAACAGCATCTCAGAATTTAAACACTTTTGCACATCAAAAAACTTTGTCAGGAAAGTAAAAAGGCAGCCTACGCAATGGAAGACAGTATTTGGAAATCACTTATCAGATAGGGATTTGATGTTGAGAATATATAAAGAAATTCTACAACTCAACAACAAAAAGACAAATAACCCAATTTAAAAATGGGCAAAAGATATGAACAGACACTTTTCCAAAGAGGAACTACAAATGGCTAAAAGGCATATGAAAAGATGTGCAACTTTACTGGCTATTAGGGAAATGCAATTCAAAACCACAATTAGACATCATATCACACCCACTAGAATGACCATTATAAAAAAAAAAAAAAAAGAAAACAGAACAAGTGCTGGAGAGGATGTGGAATAAGAGGCACACTTATTCACTGTTGGTAGGAATGTAAAATGGTACAAATGCTCTGGAAGGCAGTTTGGCAATTCCTCAGAAAGCTAAGTATAAAATTGCCATATGGTCCAGCAATCATATTACTAGGCATATATTCAGAGGAACTGAAGGCAAGGACACAAATGAACATTTGCACACTGATCTTAATAGCAGCATTATTTACAATTGCCAAGAGATGGAAAAGGCCCAAATGTCCATCAATGGATGAGTGCCTAAACAAGCTGTGGTATATATGTATCTCTCCTGGCAACATGGGACATGACTCTGGGCATGAGTCTGGCCCTGGCATTGTGGGATTGAGAAAGACTATCTCAATTAAAATTTTTTAAAATAATATTTCCCAATGGGGGAAAAATGCTTGGTTTTCAAGAGTCTGTGATTTAGTTAATGAAAAAGCAATATTGAGCTTAGACTCTAGTTCTGACTCTGTACCAACTCACTAGTAGTCTTAATCACATGACTGAAACTCTGAACCTTTGTTGCCTTGCTATTCAAATAATAATGAAACTATGATATCATCTACAATAGACATTTGTTATATTTTTTATTATACTTTTGGCCAAAGGTTTGTCAATTTTACCCATTTTGTGCTTTAGAATTGGGTGTATGTCATTCAGCTTTGAAAATTTTTATACCTAGGTTATACCTAAATCTAATATAGTCTAAGACAGCATTTCTCAAAGCATGTGCTATGAACTGTAAATTCCAAAGATAACACATGAAGAAAAGGTTCTATATTGAAATAAATTTAGAAATAAATTTAGGAAACATTATATACCAGAATCTCACTTTTGTGTATTCAATATCGACATTAGCATATTAAAGGCTCTAAGAAGTCCTGAAGTATATAAACCTATACTTTGTTGAGTCCTGCCCATTTCCCTTGAGTTTGCTGACTCAACTGCCAGTAGCTGCACCTCCTTATCTAAGAACTTGTTTTCTCTCTGAAGACACAGAACATTTGTCTGCCTGACTACAGATCAAGCCTGAAGGAGCAAGGAATTAACATCATCCATTGACAGTACTCAACTAATAGCTGATGGAAGTTGGGATTTAAATATCCCAGCTCCCTTGCTGCTTGGTTAGAGTAACTCTGAGGCATGAGTTTTATACCATCTCCCATGGTTTCCCCATGGAATTAAGTTCTAGTCACAAGTAGTGGTTTCTGACTTGATAATAAACCCTTTATCAGATGCCCTCTCTTCTATGCCTTACTGCCTGTGTTGGATTGAATTGTGTAACCCAGTTTTGACACATTCTTGGTCTATTTCCACATTCTGGTGGGTGAGGACCATTGTAAATAAGATCTCTTCAAAATGCTGCTTCAATTAAGATATGACCCAATTTAATCAGGCTGAGCTTTATTCCAGATTACTGGAGTTATTTTTAAGTCACATGGAGAAAGAAGCCACAGGAGAAGCAAGAAACCAAAAGTCAATGGAACACAAAAGACAAAGGAAAAGACATCACCTTGTGTGTTCCCATGTGAGAAAAAAGCCAAGGAACCCCAAAGATTGCCAGCCAACTAGAAGATATCAACCCTAAGAGGAAGCAAGCATTCTAGACTCTGAAGCTATGACCAAATAAATTGTTATTGTTAAGCCATCCATTGTATGGTCGTTGTTTTGGCAGTCAGAAGACTAAAACATTTCCCCACTTCCATCAGCATACCCTTTGCCTCCCGAATAACTATTTGCATATGAATCCTATCAGTCTGCTTCTGGCAGAATCCACACTAATATGTCCAGTGTTTCCCACACACGCTTGATGACAGAACCATTCTTCATATAACACTTTTTAAATTAACTTCCCTGGATTCTTAGTAGCAAGTTAAAAAAAAAATTCTAACCCAGGGTGACAAAAA
Source organism: Myrmecophaga tridactyla (assembly GCA_004026745.1). Lineage (NCBI taxonomy): Eukaryota > Metazoa > Chordata > Mammalia > Pilosa > Myrmecophagidae > Myrmecophaga > Myrmecophaga tridactyla. The sequence continues at coordinate 26,574 of PVIY010032699.1, forward strand.
TAGAAAAAGTAAGTCCAGTACATGACTCCCAGGGATGTGGGCCTCACTGGCAATGTGGAACAGAAATCCTGGGATGAGTTGGGACTTGGCATTAAGGGATTGAGAAAGCCTTCTTGACCAAAAGAGGGAGAAGAGAGATGAGACAGGATAAAGTGTCAGTGTCTGAGAGATTTCAAACAGAGTCGAGAGCTTATCTTGGAGGTTATTCTTATACATTATATAGATATCCCTTTTTAGTTTATGGTGTATTAGAGTGGCTAGAGGGAAGTTCCTGAAACTGTAGAGCTGTGTTCCAGTATCCTTGTTTCTTGAAAATGATTGTAAAATGGTATAGCTTTCACAATATGACTGTGTGATTGTGAAAACCTTGTATCTCATGCTCCTTTTATGTACGGTATGGAGAGATGAATAAAAAATATAAATAAAAACAAACAAATAATGGGGGAACAAAGGTTAAAATAAATTGAGTAGATTGAAATACTGGTGATCAGTGAGAGGGAGGGGTGGGGGGTATGGTATATATGAATTTTTTCTTTTTTCTTTTGCTGTGGAGATGTAAATGTTCAGAAAGATGACCATGGTGATGAATACAAAACTATGTGATGATATTGTGAGCCATTGCTTGTACACTATATATGGAATGTTTGTATGTTTGTTTGTTAAGGTTTACAATAAAAATATTTTAAAAGACAAAAAATAAGTCCAGGGATAGGGGTGACTCTAGGCCTCACAGAAATCAGGGTCTTGGACAAAATTATGACTACTTGATCTGTCTCCATTTCTGAGCACTACATTCCTTTGTGTTAGCTTCATTCAAGCAAGCTCCTTCCACAAGGTAGGAAAACAATCATCAGCACTAAACTCATCTCCTCTCTTTTTAGCAACCCCACTAAAAAGAGGCTTTACCTTCGCAATAATTCCAAAAAGGACCCAGGATAAATCTCACTAGACTGCCTTTGCTCATGTCTTCTCAACATATTTTATACATTACCATTTTCTGGCATTGCCAATTCTCTGCTTGGGTTCCTAGTTTTTGGTGTATTTAAAGAAGTATTGATTATCAGCTTTGGCATTTTTTGTCAAAAGAAAAAGTTATTGCATCAATTCCTTTTCATCAACCTGGATCCTCATGATTAATTTACTATTCTTGCTGGATCTAGTAACCCTACATGAGTGGGAAAACACACTCAGAACAATTGAAAACACTAAAGAATAACAAGATCAGAAATGTATTCTATAAATCACCCATGCACTCCTGAAAAAAATATTTTTTTATTTTCTTGTCTTTCCCATAGGAAAAAATTTTTTAAAAACTCTGCAAACAAGAAGCAAATGAAAAAAAAAAAAAAACCAGAAGGATTTAACTGCACAAATGTGGTTTTAATGGTTTTCCTACAATTCACTACAATGTCAGGAATTAATTTATAGATAATGACAAACAAGAGCCACAAGCAATAACAAGTAAAGAAAAGAAAAACAGCTCAAGAATGTTTTAATTGACAAGGAAATTCACATCTGTGGCTGGAATAGCCAAAAGAGAAGGCTGAGTTTTACATACCAGTTTTGGAAGCACTACAAGTTTTCAAGTTACAAGCAATATAACATTGTCTCTCCAAATTTTTTCCTATTGCTTGTCTCAGCTCCTAAATTCAGTCTCCTATAGGAGCCTCACTGAGATAGGGAGATTATTAGGGCAGCTGTTATGCCATATTCTTTTACCCTGCTTAAGTCACTCTTTACTTTTTCAAAGAAGGGTGCTATGTCATTTCTATTTTATGCCCCACATGGCAAATACAACTACTAATATTTATTATGAAAAGATGTACTATATCAAAATTACATTATTTCAGAGTTCCTTGGTCTACCAATGTGGAGTCTACAAATATCAAGCAGCCTTTCAAATATAAAAGAAGGGCTCCATTAGAGTTTTCAGCTGTGGCCTCTGCTTGTACATGTATAGGCTTAGAGAGCTGGTGTTCTAGTTTGCTAGCTGCTGGAATGCAATATACCAGAAACGGAATGGCTTTTAAAGGGGAATTTAATAAGTTTCTAGTTTACAGTTCTAAGGCTGAGAAAATGTCCCAATTAAAACAAGTCTATAGAAATGTCCAATCAAAGGCATCCAGGAAAAGATACCTTGGTTCAAGAAGGCCGATGAAGTTCAGGGTTTCTCTCTCAAGTGAGAAGGTGCTTGGCGAACACAGTCAGGGCTTCTCTCTCGGCTGGAAGGGCACATGGCGAATACGGCATCATCTGCTAACT